>UZAN01042501.1:24525-44891 GCA_900618425.1 Echinostoma caproni | reverse complement strand
GGCGGCGAAACGACAGTAGTGGGATTCGTGTAGTCATTTCTTATCAGGTCAGAATGCTTCAAAAGGTATGTGTGTTGACCATAGAGGTTCACTTTTTTTGTCTCACTCTAGTTGGGAGCAAACCCTATTCATCGCGTACTTTTTCACGAACTTTGTGTGCATCAAGAGCTTGGCACCGGTCAGCGAAGTTCACTTTCACACTACGATGATGCTGCTGAATGATACCTCTCAAGTATAAACAAACTGTATGCAAGTTGTGTTTCACGAGTGGGCCCACACGATAGTTTAATTTCCGTAGAACACAGTTCAACTTCTCGTGCTTTGTGTTCCGTTATGTTTTGTATCACAGGTGTCTAAAGACCTGAAGTTTGAATNGACGGTATCACGGGTGTTAGCTATCCATCCAAGTTGATGTTATATCTTACATGAGGCTGTAGTACAGTTAATATCAGTGTGTATATATTTTCGTCACAAAATTCACATACTACTTATTATGAACTATTCTACCAAGACTACCAGGTCACGTTTGTTGCGGTTAGTAGAATCTAATCCACTTACAAATCATCGAATCATAGCATTGAGTCTTCATTGAACTGGCTCTGAAAGAGCTGTCTATCAAATGGTCACCCGGTGTTGCAAACAAGGTTGTTGTGATGAAAATACACTTCCTGGGTATATGATTAAACTGGCAAAATGTTATCGGGTACGCGTGCCTGACGAGTGGCGAGAACCGCGAAACCGGTCGTGTGCTTCCAGGAAAACTTTGTCCAATCGTTCACATACTACTTATTATAATATACATATGCAGAAACATTGCATCGAGCATGCTCACGAACAAAGAAAAATACTCAGTGAAGTCTCTGAATTGCTCAACGTGATTAGATTACCAAGGAACTATCTCTGTGAGTGACACAAAAATCAATGAATCTCTCAGGTAAAACGCAAGCACACTATCTATCTGATCCCCGAACGGCTAACCAAGCTTTGTTCATACACACTAAAGCCTCTGAAGGCTGATCGCGAGCCATTAGCCATTCTT
The DNA here is from genome assembly GCA_900618425.1 of Echinostoma caproni. Taxonomy (NCBI): domain Eukaryota; kingdom Metazoa; phylum Platyhelminthes; class Trematoda; order Plagiorchiida; family Echinostomatidae; genus Echinostoma; species Echinostoma caproni. The sequence goes on along the minus strand of UZAN01042501.1, from coordinate 43,852 downwards.
GTATTAGCGCTGATGTCCGTCGATTACGATCTAGTGGGGCACTATTCACATCGGACTTCTTGTAGTGTAGCACAGCGATAGAGGTCTCTGGTTCTAGTCCCAGTTCGATCGATGGATTTGCACAACTGACGAGGTACAGCAACAGTTGCACAGTCCTGTTCTGCATTGAAGTTCATATTTATTTTGTTCTACATAGTATATGCGGCAAAAGTGTTCTACAACTGAGTTAAGTTTTCATCATGTCCTTTTCTAATAGAAAAAACAATGGATTGACATTTATGAAACAGAACAGTCTAATAAATTTGTTCTATAGTTTCCTGTGAGTAATGGAGGATTTGATTCAGTTTCAAAGGTGAATTCGTCGTGTATATAGATGAAACAGCTGTCTAGTGCTTTCTAGCTTTTCAGTTCAAGCTTCATTTGCTATATACATGACGATTTCACCTTTGAAGTGGTTCTATAATGATTAAAAATCAACACAATAAAAAATCAATGAATACTTTAACTGAGAATGATTTTTATATAAGTGGCCATTCCCCATTTCTTTAATCTGTTAATCAATATCTTATAGTTATCCTAAATTGCATGAACTGGGGAAATAAATACAACACCGTGGGAAGCTTATCACGAATGACTGGTATACATTTTCGGCACTCCTTGATCAATCTTGTTTTATTAAAGGAGAACCATTAGAACAACATTATACGATTTGTATTCTGGAAGATTTCCCTCCACCTCATGGTAGAAGTGAATTATAAAGGAAACAAGTGGGAATGTGGAAAAGGGTTACAAAGTCAAAACGAGGATCACTACCAGCTCTTTTTATAAGCAACTTTCACCGAAAGATTACAATCCTTTCGGTGATTTATACCTTAGGCAATTCAACCAGTCCGAATATCAGTGTTATATGTGTCCGGGTATAATTTTGAATTGTCTCGTTGATCTCATCAGGCTCTTTTTTTCGGATCTCTCAGTGCTATTTGGATGACCACCATGCAGTATATGCTTTTCCATCTCCCTTTGAAGCGCGAGGGTGACGAATTGGAGACAGGCCTCGGTCATAAACACACTCGCACCCCGATTCCCATGATATATACTGGTTGTTTCTTATTCTAGCATTCGTACGTGTCTGTGTGTGAGCGTGTGTTCGTCCCCCATCTCTCTCTCTCTCTCTCTCTCTCTCTGAAAAGTCATATCAGGCCGTGCTCCGCTGCTAACAATGGATCATGCGCGATCAACGCTTGAGCCATCGCTTACGTCCGTCGCATGATGTTACAATAGCACGGAATTCATAAGCTATGTCTCAAGCGGCTGCACTGGGACGCCAATCGAGCACGCTCGGGCAATATACATATCCATCTTGACCAGATTCACATCCCGATTATGTTCCATTTTTGTGTTTGTCGCCACAGAAGCATCCAAAAAATTCTACCTTTCACGTACTGAGCAATCAAAATGGTCATTTGGTTGGCGTAGATAACTAGGAACAAGTTCTCTCCATCGCCAAGGTGTGTGGCAATCAACGAGTAGTTTGGTGTTTTGTGTACGCCGCCCCAGTGCCAATAATCGGGTGTGTGGACCCTGACGTAGGAACCCCACGATGAATCTAATTTGGAATATATTTAAAAACTTGATTACTGAAGTATTTTGCGAAAATTTCATTTTTTGAATCCAATCTCTCTATATGAACAGTTTACCTGTCTGCAGCAAGCGCCGATTGGGATGCAGTAAAACCCTCCAAAACGTAAGGCATACAACATAGTTATATTGGTATCGTTTCTCTAATTCATCTCGGACAAGACTTGCTTCAAGCCTCAAGTATAGAAGTTGAAAAAACGGGTTTCATCACATCGTTGTCCCAAAACATTCTGATTTGAAAACTTTCAGCAAAACTGTAGTCTATTCGTGAATTCCACGTTTGGTGAAGTCGGTCAAAGGCGTAATGCAAATCAAAACACATACTCCTCTAGGCTAATCCTCCAACCCCGCCCTTCATTCGGGTGGTATTATTGCCTAAAAACGTTCATGTTTGGTTAGATACCATTCCGGGAGGTGTAATCAAAAAAGGGAAATTGAAAGTTTGCAAGTCTGACTGGAACAGCTTTGTGAACTCAGAGGGCCAACATATGATACAATTGTTGGTGATTGATAGAAGTTCTGGTGGGACTGTAGTAGAGAAGACAAATGACTAACCCCGTGGACCACATCTCGGTCACATCAATCAAAAGTGGCCAGTGGTACAGTGCATAGGTAATGTTCACACTTTGTTATGGACAGGTTAGTCATTTCCAAACGAATCTTAGTGAGAGAAATGGGTTATTTTTCCCTCTTTTAATCCAGCAGTGAAATGGGATTTTTCTTGCAAAACTTCTCCAACTGCACGGTGAACAGATTTGTGCATATTAGTCTGTAAAACAAAAGCGTTTCGATACAATTTCGCTGTAACAGACAGAACAGTTCAAACGTTGTATAACGAGCTTGACCATCGTAAAGCAAACATTATGGGGTGTTCGTATGGAAATTCTTTTTCGATAAATCATCCCAAGCGGCGACATATATAAGGCGAACATAATACGCCCATAGATGAATGGCTGATTGCAACTCAGTTTCGTACGTTGTCCGTTCCCGATCACGTCACATGCTTTGCATACATCTTGCGTAACTTCTTCCTGCTCTCGCGTCCTAGCTCACAACCTCCATCCACATTTTAATCAGCCCATCATTCTATCGTGGTTTCATTTGACCTTTATCTTCTCACCTTTCGTTAGAACAGAAAGGGAAGACAAAACTGTACGAGATGTTAACATTTATTTTAATCTCCTCCGTCACTAAAACATGTAAAACAATCTGGTATTTGTACAAGCATGTTTCGATAACTACCGGAAGACTGTACGGAATGAACGGTATTTACAATTTGCTAGTTTTGCTCCTGTGGCACACACACGAGGCCTGAGGAAGATCCTGTTCCATCGTGTCGGGAATATTTTCTCTCCTGACACTTACGAAAGAAGAGGCCTTTCTGTGAAGGACGCTACTGGACAATGGTTATCCAGGGAACTTAACAGATGTGCATAGTAGACGAAAGTCACCGGTTGATCCCGTCTGTGAAGTACCGAAGAAGAACGTCTTCTTCAAACTCGCCTTCAAGAGTGATCATAGAATGAACAATGTGCGTCAAAATCTTAAGGCGGAATTATGTAGAACGTTTGCTGCCGCACAGATTCAATGAATACCGTATACCCAAGGACTTCGTCTGGGCAATTGAAAGCAGAACCACCATTACAATCCTGCCTCACATGTCTTCTATCAGTTCACCTGAAATTGCGGTGACACTTATATCGGTAGAACGAATCAGCTCCTGTCGTCAGGGTTGTCTGAACACATTCCTAAGTGATTAGTACAGTCAATGACGCAACACCGTCTTAGAAGTTAATTTGATAAGAGGAATCCAGGGTCATCAATCGTAAAAATCTCATGACAAGTGAAAATATCATTGACCCACATTTGTCGTTCAGGCTGTTATTAAGTAACATGGATCCTTGGCTATTGGTGATTAGCGAGGTAAAGCTAACCAACTTAATTCATCCAATCTTGTGCACCAAAAGGTCTCTGATGCAGTAAGTCAAACTGCCATGGAACTCAGTCGCCCTCCCACGTCCTCTCTCCTAAATGTTGTCCAAAGGAACCAATGTAGTTATCAAAAGCTTGCTTGTATAAATAAAATAATTAGATAAAGGGGATCTAATATTGAAAAACTCACCGATTGACTACCGCTCGTCTTAGGACATTCACTTACTCCACTTGCTCGCCTCGGTCATCGTTATAAACTATATCATTATCATGATCGTCTCATATATGTCACCGTCTGATGTGATATTATACACTGAAAAGAAAAATTTCTTCGCAAACACCGTTTTATACATCGTCCATGGATAAATTCAACAAACTATACGTTAAATCTGTACTTTTAGGCGTCCATCACTGTATGTTTGCAGTTCATAATGAGACCACACTCTGAGATGAAACTGTTCAATTGAACCTGGGGGATTCTTGTCCGGTGAGAAAAAAAGTTAGGCGGTTAGGTTAGGTTATGAATTCTTGTAGAACTGATCGGTTAGAGTAACAATGAAATAGACGAACGAGACTTTCACCGGCCATCGCACAATGGTATCACGAGACCGACCGGAATCAGCCAAATGGTACAACCTGATCTTTGTGTGAGATGCAGGCTCCAGGAACAATTAAATTCCCAGCAGATGGTACCATTATTCTTTTGCCCCCTCCCGTTCCCCGGCACAGCAAAATGGCATAAGTTTCTCTGAAATTGATTTGACTTAATGCCACACCCAGAATTTGAACTTTTCAATAAATTTTCACCAGGCGGAAAACAATACAGAACAGCATGCATCTTGTCTTTCATCAATCGACCACCAACAAACTATTATGTTTGTGTTGTACTTGATGTTGTTATTGTTGTTGTTACAGTAGTGGCAGTTTTGTTCCATGTTTGTGTCAGTTTTTATCACATCAACTCCGGATAGAACTCACTGTTTTTCCATGGACATTAAGAATTTTGGATATCTTTGGCATTGGAAGCACAGTTTCCCGGAAACAAGTTTTGAATAGGTTGCATGATTATTGGTAGTTTGATTAGTAAAATGATCAAGAATTAGTCATGTTTACTTTATTTTATCCCATAGACTTTCAAAAAAGTTCGGCCTACGAATCAACATCTGCTAAGGAACTCAGACGAGTAGAGAAGTTGATGTGTAGACTCAAGCGCACGATCGCCTTGGCAAAACAATGAATACGTTCGCCGTTTGACCAAGGCTTTTAAGAAAATTAAAAAAGCAACTTTTCTCAATGAACTCAGGAGCTACCACTCAAAATAAAGTAAACATTTTCATGAATGTGTGTAGACTGGAATCTGTTTATTTAAATGAACATTATGTTTTATCCATAGTTACAAGTGTATACCATTAACGGGAGGACAATTCGTGAATACTACTATAGGCTGAAGCTGTCTGAGTTACGCAAATATCTGATAGACCGTGTAAGAGCGGAAAAACCAGAATAGTCAGGATCATTTGAGCAACTGCTCTCTGCTCTCTGTTTCCTTAAACATATGTGTGGTCGGCACTCAACCGCCTATATTTCTTCTTACATTCCGGGTTTGAATATTGTAAAACGCATGCTAATATTTTTCTTTTTTTTTTCTCTTATTAAACAAAGTTGTGTGACAGTTGTGAGTATCTCATTGTTTTTTCACCTGAATTCTATCTAGCTGCGGACGACCACGGAAAATTTGAACAGTCGCATTGATGCATCGGAAGCTCGTGCACGCCTGCTGGAACAGGAGCGATCTTACGATGTGGAAAACACTTTGGCCAAATTACAAGAGGAACAACAACGGTACATCTATTATCCCCACCTCCCGGCCGTCCCCCCCCCCCCTAGCCCGAAAGTTTTCCCACATGCTCAGAGCTATGTTGAGATGCCTCACTTGGCGGGGTGATTTAAACCGATAGCCGATCAATACTTCGAACAAGGTCACATATGTGACCAATAAGTTGAAGATCTGTGTAATGTAACTTTTGCGTGTAAACTACAAATAGACACCAGCGGAATATTTGAACAACTGCAAACTATTACTATTGTTTATGTAGATTAAATTGGAATGAAGAAAATTTGTTCTGTAGATTAGATTCAATGAAACAGTTACTGAATCCGGTTTGATAACATTCAAGTGAGAATTCAAAATTGGTAGACACGCTCGTTTTCAGGGCATCTTAATTATGCCATTACAACACAATATATATGACCAGTTACATATAAGGATTTACCGAAGAAGCGAAAGGAATTAAAATGTTCAACATTTGTATTGTTATGGGCTTCCTTTTACATTTGGGTGACCTGAATTCGTTCGGAGTCAGTTATCATTTGTTCGGATGGTACATGACATGTCGCTTGTCAGCTGTCTGACCACGGGCGCTTGAGTGCTTACACAAATTGCTTTTTAGCACAGCGGAAGATTGTGGAGACGGATTATGACTGAATCCGCTGTAGCTAAGATACAGAAACGCAAGTGTTTAGACTGTCCCGTTCTAACTCTGTCCGGGGATTGGAACGCTTCGATCACGCTTAGGGTGTGACTAATGTCAACATGATACGTCAAAACGGTACTTGCGGTTGACCTAATTACCACATTTCTGAACCACACCGCGTGATGCTCACGGATACGTTCGGGACAGACACCTGGTGGTGCGGCCAACGCATTTTGTACTAAGGGAGCAAGCGAAAGCGTAAACACAGAAACAGGGAACAGAATCTATTCTTCCATAGCAGATACAATAGCGAGCTAGATATGAAACGGGTCTGGAGGTTGGTTTCGTAGAACGTTTGAATCATGGCATCCGATACAGAGCCTTCTATGCACAATCTCTTCTAAGGTGTCACTTTTAAAACGGTAAAACGATGTACCGAGACTTTTTCTCAGCAATGACCCTCTTGCGGAATGCCATCAGGCGCTTCGGGTGTGCGTTCTGATTGAAGATATTCTGCAAATTTCAGAGATCATCCACCAGCGTGTTCTCCGTGCTGATTCTTCTCACTCTGCGATTCCAGAGGACAAAAACTGATATATATATATATATATATATTACTAATGAACAATGTGATGATTTTAGGGAAATTTAAAAACATCAGAGCCGTGGGTTAGTTTAACACAGGAAAAAAGTGTAATTCTCTCGTACAATACTGGTTTATTTTTGTGATAAGCCCTTTATCGTTAGAACAGCTTACTAGACCGACTAAATTGAGATTTTTGCTTTGTTACAAGCACTCTATTGTCTGTTTTTCAAGATTGAACTGAGCCAGTTGAGAAAAATGGAAACCAATTGTTCTACTTCAATTCAATTAGACTGAATTTAGTGGACTACAGTGAGTATAATGTTTAAAATGAAGCTCATTCTGTTACAAATGTCCTACGGCATTCCAAAAGGAAAATTTCATTTCAGTCATCTGCCATACCGATGTCATTTAAAGTCAAATGTTACTTTTTTGTCAGACCAGGAGGACGACTACATCAGGTCGACTTTTGAACAGGGGACAACAAGCAAAGAAGTTGAAATTGGACAAATTCACAGACACAATAAGCAGTAAAATAGATCCATATTTAAGCGCTGAAAATATCATCATCTTTCAGTCAGTCAGCCTGACTCAATTGGAGAATCGAATAATAGGGGTAGAATGCGGTGCACGCCTCCGCAACGTTGGCGTATTGAACCATATGGGACGCTTGTCAAGCGTACACACTTAGCGAGGGAAATAACCAAGCTGGATCTCAGTCTTGTGCTTGGAAACATTTCACGCTTCACAATACTGCCTGGGAAAGTCACAAACCCCAGTTTTTGTTTCTTCTATTACGCAAACCTCCACCTCCACCCCCATCCGAAGAAAAATAGGTGGAATCAATTGTAAATGCTCCGACGATTTTGTGCATGCTCGATCTTTCGTATTTACCCCGATCCAACCCTACCCCCCCCCCTCGGAGTGGAAATATCTGATGTAACACAAAAATGTGGTAAACGGCAGCAATTGGANAGTTTAACAAAACAGCTATGGTGGCACATTGTCTGAGCCGATACACATGACCAGATTTTCAAACACTGTTTCATCGTGCCAGCTGGAAAATTTTTATCCACGATCAAACCAGCTTGGGAATATTTTGAGCAAAACAGGCTTGTGAATGTCAGACACCGTAAGAAGACGCAAAAGCAACAACAAATATCCATAGCCACCGCACAGAATGTTTCTGTTCACTTCTGTTAAAGTTAACAAATTTGGAAGATGATAGTTTCCTGTTTATGTATGCCAAAGTATCCGGTTAAACATGCTTGCTATCCGTTTACCTAGTCAATAACCAGACACCTAATTACCACCTTTGTCTATTTGGAGTCAAACATGATGTTGGAGTTTTCTAAAATTCGAGAGATGCCTGTTCCCTTTGAAATAGGACAAGTTCTATCTAACGCGTTTCTAGTATGAAGCTTATTGTGTTTTCCATGAACCAGAAATAAAACTAACTTTTATCGTGTCCTGTCTCTTCTAGTGCGAACGATTTGGCACGCGCAAATGAACTGTTACGAGATCAACTGGATCAAGCTATTCAGGCGAATCAGGGCTTGAGTCAGGATGTGGCACGACTCACACTGGCCTGGCGCCACGCGGCACAACAGCTAGACAAACGAGAAACCGAATGGCGGGAGGAGGAGAACGCATTCAATGACTATTTTGCCGCTGAGCATAGTCGATTGCTGGCTCTGTGGCGAACGGTCGTCGGGCTTCGGCGTCAGTTCGGTGACTTGCGACAACAAACCGATCGAGACTTGACACAAGTAAGTCTGCAGATTGATGCTGATCTCTGCGAAACGGATCTGAATAATGGAGGTCAAACTAGAATTCTGACATTTGTGGTAATTTGATGCTCAATTGGTTTGCTGAATTTGGCAAACAACCAACCAAATTATGCTACCCAATATGTAGTGAATTTCAGTTGAAATTTGCTAAATTGGAATTCTGTATTTGGCCTACTGAGAGACATGTACCGGACACAAGGATTGGTCCACTTTGAAGTGCACACCACTAGATGGTGCGTCCACCTGAACCAATAAAATGAGCTTTCATGCTGATCGTTGATTGGTGACTACTTGGCTGTCTTCGGTACCCATTTATTTGTTCACTAGAGACAAAATATCGCACAGTGATTTTGTTGTGGAATGGGGACAATTTTTCTGATTCCTTCAGTGTGAATAACGGTCATAATTCCTCTATTATTCGAATGATCTATAGCTATCGTGCTGCGCGGAAAAGTCTTTGTGAAGAGAGCACAAATCATGCTGCAACTCGCTCGCTTCGAGTGTCACGTGACTGGTCGGTCTCGCTATCGACCTAATGATTATTGATCTGGATTTCACCCATTGGCCGTGTAAATCGTGTTCACACAATGGCAGTCACCCCTTTACAGTTCAGTGAATAGTGCTCTTCCTAACCAGGGGCGCACATATATCACAGTCTTGGTTCCTTCTTTCTATTGCTCACGTTCTAACTCGCTGACTAGCACGATAAGCCATAAATCGTATTTAGCCTTTCCGTAGAGTATCTGTTGTGTAAGCTTCAGAAGTCTGTTTCCGTAACTAAAGAGACCTCGGGGTATGTGCACCGTAATGATCCATAGGGTACTTACAAAATGACCGATGATTGCTGGCGTGAAAAGTTCTCCACTTATCGGTGGCCCTGTGCACCGGAAAGACAGCAAGCGGATTCCGACTCACAGACAGTTTGTTCGTATCTGGCAAAAACAAGGTCATCTGAAACACCAGCATCAAGCGCTCGCCTGTGTGTGCGTGTGTGCGTGCGCATGACGCCCTAGTGTGTGTGTGTGTATTATGTAGACGAACAATTCCGGGAACCGCCCCAAGTCGGCGAGGGGAAATAGTGAAGCAGGAAGAACGAAAGCAAAGTGAGACTCAGATCCCCAGATGCCATAACCGTACAAGCAAGCTCAGCTGCTTGTCCGACCTTCAAAGTGACCGCATCTTGCGCAGGCAATACACTGTGCACTTCAGTGTACAAGAGTCAAATGCATATTGGGGGCGCATAAATTGGGATGCGCAAAATCATGAAATTTTTGAATGAAGATTTTGCCCAACATGCCCAACATGCTCGTTTCCGTTCTCTAAGCTCCGGCATTTTGGGGTTGGTAATTCGATTTATGCTTAAAAGAAATTGGATGCATACAACGGAAGAGTAAATGTATATACAAAAAATGAATAAATTGATGCATACATCATTCTGTTGGGGAAACGAGGCGGCACATAAAAGGAGATGGTTCAATGCACCACTATGAAACTTTTTGGTTGTGGATTCCGTCAAACGGTGTATTTTATTGTCATAATAGTAATTTTTGCAACTGTGGAAAAGAATATTCATAAAGAACGAAACACAAATAACTTAGATATACGTTATATTCAACCAGATAATTTATTTAATAAATATAAATTGAACTGTACAAGGGACAATGTGAACGACTGGTATGATAACGTAGGTAACATTGGAATAATCAGATTCAGTCAGTCAGTCAGTCAGTCAGTCAGTCAGTCAGTCAGTCAGTCAGTCAGTCAGTCAACTGCAGTCATTCAGGCAGTCAGTCAGTTAGTCAGACAATCTGTCAGTACATAAGGTAACAATTGAATACTTTCATACAATCAACTGGGTTACCCGTGGTCATTTTCGCGGGTGATACTAAATTTTGTTTAGCCATAATCGGTATTCTTTTCATTCACTTGTCAATAGAGAACATCAAAATCTTTGAAACAATTACTTTCATTTACAATATGTCACTACTATTCATACGTTAGACAGGCATTCTTTTGTCTATATGATCACGCGAAATGTATGTGTAATCTGACTGTCACTGGTGCATTAGTCTGTTCTAACGTGCCCGAGAGATGCATTTAAGATGGGCTAAAGTTTCGTTTTCGAACACAACGGAGACAAATTCATTGAGTGTAAGTCAAACAACGTCAACTGTGTCAGAATGTTTAAATGTATTGCATCTTTTATGGTTTCATTCCTTTTCTTCCAAGTTTTCTTCAACCCAATCCGTATTCACAATAAGTCGGGGGAAGATACACGTCGTTCTAGTAGCTTGTCATTGCATAAGTTTGATAAATTTTTTAGTGAATGGATTGTTGAGTTCTGTGCCTTTCAAAATATATTGAAATAATTTACTAAGAGGATATAATAATCAAATTATATGATAGTTAGGCGAAATTAAAAAGGATAATCATCACATTGAACGAGTGTTCTGTGATAGATTTAGTCAGATTAAATACTTTTACAAATTGTCACATTAAGAAAACATTCAAGCCGTTGCCAATCGTGCGGTTCTCTGCCACAATAGATCATGGTAATTCACCTCGCGATGTGCGTGGAACAGTTATAATTGTTTACTTTATAGGTTTGTTACTCATCTTGTGGTTTAGTTTCAGTAAACATTATTGACCAAATTCTAATCTCTCAACTGTTTCAGTTTCAGTTTTTACAACCATTAACTATACACTTTCGTGCGCCGGTTTTGGTTGCTATCTTTTGGTTGCCCATTTAGATAAAACAATAGAATGAAGCTTGGGCTGTTGAAAGAAAATTCAAGCGGAAGATGGAGAATGCATGTAGAACGGTGTTAGGGGAATAATGAATGGATGCACGAGCGCCAATGTTTGCGACATCCAGCCATGTCACTCAGTGTATCTATCCATCGGTTACGACCATCCCGAGGTCCCCGGCCAGGGAGTCTAACGGGACCTATGTCACCTAGTATCCTGGTTAGGGTTTTCATACCCTCATGCCAGGTCTTCGTTTGATCACCCTTGACCTTTGTCCAACCACGCTCTGCCTCGGCAAACATTGCTCGCCGTGGCACACTATTTGATGACATGCGTAACACATGCCCTAATCAGCGTAATCTATGAAAGGTCAATCACTTGCACCAGTGGACGACCGCGACTGCCTAAAACTCTACGCCTAACCTCAGCATTGCTCGTCCGGTTACCCACACCAGACTCGTGAAATACGACGTATACAGCGGTGTTCGAACGCCGATAATCGATTTTTATCCTGTTCCCGTAGTGGCCAAGTTTCTGCACCATGGAGCAGTACTGGTAGAACTGCCTCAACATATACTCGACTCTTCACAGACAGCCGGATGTCGTGACGGCGCCACAAATGTCTCAAGTTGGCAAATGCCAACTGAGCCTTCCATATGCGAGCTGACACTTCATCCGTGATGCGTCCGCCAAGTGAGATATAGCTGCTCAGATAACAAACTTTGTCTACTTTCTCTACCATTTACCAATCAGGGTGAGACGGGGTGATGGACCAAGCCAATCTTGGAGCAACATTTTACACTTTGAAGGTGCAAAACTCATCCCGAACATGGCTACACTAGCACTCAAACTGTTCAGAAAAGCTTGCAACTTACCTGGATCTTAGCTGCACAATGTCGTTTGCATAATTTAGATCACACAGGCTTCCACTATCCTCGGACGAGGACAGGGCTGTTTCAAGAATCAAATCTATTACAAAGTTGAATAGAAACGGAGAAAGAGGATAACCCTGTCGAACACCACGTTCCGTGGTGTACTCGGGTGAAAAACTGTCGTAAGCTCGGATTCGGCTCCGGCTATTAGTATAAAGAGGTTTTAATATTGAAATAAACTTCCCGGACACACCCTTTAGAACGAGGCAGCGCCAAAGTTTACAGCGGTTGACTGAGTCGAAAGCTGCCTTCAGATCGAGCGAGAGAGACATGGTGGGTCTACGAAAGGAGTGTCTGTGCTCTAGAATTTGACGGAGTGAAGCTGTGGTTGATACAACCCCGTCCAGGTCTGAAACCAGCCTGGTTCTCACGCGTACGCCGTTCACGTGCGGCAGACAATCGAAGGAGTATGATACCGGCGAGAAGTTTAGATGCAATGTTTATCAAACTAATTACTCTGTGGTTTTCACAAAAGGACCTGTAGCCCTTCTTGCAACTCGGTATGATGACCGATTCACACCATTCAGTTGGAACCTGTTCCTTTTCCCACACTGAACCCAGGCGTTTTGTTAACTTCAAAACCAAGGCTAGACCTCCTGTCGGGGCGGGAAGGCTTATGTCGTTTGAGCTAACTTATTTCCCAGGTAACCTCCATTTCAGATGGATGAATGGTGTCAACTGGTAGTATTTACACATTCTTTTAACTGTGAATTGATTTGTTTTGTAGAACGAAATTTAATTGCACAGTTCACCTCAAAATGGTATCTACCATCAGGCAGAGGTAGATAAATGCGTGCGTAAGGCTAATTGAAGTAAATCATTCAATCAGATCCGCTTTCCCTAAGCGAAATCGTTAGAAATGCAAGTATTCGTTTATTTCAAATGCAGCAAAGTGCTACGTTCAAGAAAACCATTTCGCACAGATGCCAAATCCTTGTGAAAGGATGTCATGCATAGGCAAGCCAAACTACTGATTTCACCGGTTTTCTCATACCAATTATACAAACGTTTCGAATTCTTTGCACAGGTGCGGACAGAATTTGCCCGATACATCCGTAATATACAGTCGGTGTGTGGTAACTTGGAGGTAAACATGCGCACGGCCGAAGCGCAGGCTCAAGCCACTCTGAAGCGGGAGACTAAACAGGCGAGTGCGCTCGAGGCCGAAGCGGCCGACCGGATCCGCAATCTCACTGAATCTCTGGCCCGTAGCCAAGCGCGGTTGGCGGAAACCGAGGCCAAATTGACCGAGACCGTGGCCGCAAAGGAACGCCTGGCATCACAAGTTAGTTGCAAACTGATCATACTGAGAAATGCTCACTGCATTTGCTCTTTTAATCATTATTATTAGTATTATTATTATTATCATTAACAATAACCGATTTTTCTTCAGTTTACCATGAACTCTCAAATTATATCTTTCATTCCCATGGTCCAGATCACATACTTATTGAGTGAGCTTCTAACCGGAAACGTCTGATTGTTGATGAATTGCAGTTTGTAAAAACATATGCTCTCGCCATTCGGAAATCAAATAATTAAAAATATAATGCAGGTCGAATGGAGGACCAAGGAAATTCGTGTTTACCCTATGCTTTCATTTTGTAATATTTGAATCTATAGGTCTTGCTACCATAAAGATCAACAGGTGAATTCTACAACTGGCTGAACAAGGGAAATGCAGTGAAGTGAAACTTGACTAAAAAACAGAGTGATATTTTATCAGGGTACAAGATAACCGCTCACTAACTGTATCCGTGAACTAATACGTCGGTAGTTGTAAAAGTCATTGTATTTTTGTTTAGATCGCGCGTAGAAAATATGAGAGTAGTAGAGGATGTGATTCAATCATATGGTGAATTGAAAGACGAGAAAGCACGAGACGTCTGTTTCAACATTACTGAGTCTAATCAGCCTTGAGAGTTTATCAGTCCACCCGAGGATCGAACCAGGGGCCTCACAGATAGGACGCAAGCATACTGTCCAGACGATTTTTCATTTATACTACAAAGCACAACCGATCTGCACGAGAACCTCACTCATCTAATCACTAGTCTTTAGAATTAGGAGTCGGTTGAAACATTGCAACCCGATTATTTGTTGATTAAGAACAGTGGAGGATTTGATTCAATTGTTTACACGGTGAATTTTGTTGTGTACTATAAACCATAACAGTAATCTTAGTAATTATCCACTCATTTCGGTCAGCTCAATACCAATTTTTTTCACATGCTTTTCTAATGAACAATCTCGTGAACTTCAGTAGTGCAACGCAATTAAGATTACGCGGACAACATGTGAGAACAAGTTGAAGTTTTTTTTCGAAACGGGTTGATAAAAAAGGCAAAGTAGATGAAAACCAAACTACAAAAGACCATTGTATCTTTTAGAATATAAGAGTTACCGAAATATGCTTTTCTCATGATAAATTTGAAAAGAGAAGCCGGTACGGCCACATTGCACGATTTATGTCCTGGACAATTTCGCTGCATCTCAACTGATGCCTGTTGCAGACAAATAGAATGTTTATATAGGGTTTGGGAATGGATTACAAAATAAACAAATTTGACTGGGGAAAAGGTCACCAAGGCAAAGCCAAGGTGATGAACAAGTCGTATGTTGACAGAGAATTGGTTTCTATCGCTTGATTGCAATCGCCTGGGCGATCTTTAGCAAACTGGTGTTATCATCAGTAAAAATCACTCGAAATGTTTTCTCGCGATCCATGAAGTGTTGCGTAATCAACAAGGCCTTGACAATCGATGACCTGGGTGGTTTGTAAGCACAGACCGTAGCAGTTACCTGGTTGCGTGAACTTTACAGTGGAAACCTTACTTTGAACCCAGTTCTGAAACCCGGTTACCTAATTGCCTTTTGTTCTGTCTATGTAAGTGTCTCTGCACCCACATTGGAATTGATAGATTACGTTTCAGTTTGCAGTCGGCGTGATCTTCAATCTGAACGCTGACGCAATAACGGGCTTTTCAATCTTCAATCTACTGTTTGTCAACATATAAGAATCAGTTACACTTAACGGACTGTCAGTCCACTGACTAACTAAAAATGAAAGCTGCAAAGTTGTATTGTGATATATCGCTTGAAAGATATACATGTATCTAAAACTTCCCTCACGCTGTACAAATGCTTTCACAGTTGGCCGACAGAGATCGTATTCTGACCACCATGAGTCAACTCCGTTCCGGTATCTATTCAGTTGTGGAGGACACAGAGTTTGCGAGACACAGCAAAAAGTCCAAACGGTCCAAACGCGGTGGTCGCGATGGTATGGGCAGCTCGGATGAGGAGGTGGAGGATGACGATGAGGAGGAGGAAGACGTCACGCAGCCGGGCAACTTGTTGGAAGATCCTGATGATCACTTGAAGGCAACCAAACTCCTGATTGAACACACACATGTCATGCATCAGACCTTGAGTCAGATTGCACAGGTAATGGTAGCGCATCCTTCTGTACCGGCAGTGTGAGGTAGCATCAAATAAAAAAGCTGTTCGTGGGTCATTTGAATTTATGATTGTCAAGTGGATACCTTTCGAGCCAAAAATCCCGAAAGATAGGAGATTATGAACAAGCGATATGAAATGGTACGAGCATACATTAGTTTATAACGACATCTAGTTACAAAAGCGAATATACGTTGTACAAGTTCTGTGTGTAATGGGTGAATGGTGTCTGATAGAATATTGTTGCAGAAGTTATCGCAAGAGGTAAAATGTTTATTGGCGATAAAGTTACACAAGTGCAAATAAGGAATACCGCTTGTGCGAGAAATAATTTTAATAGACCGGCGTAGAATTATGTAATCTTTAGCTCTAAGAGCGGCAAATAAAACTGGGGAGTAGTAGAGAAAATGAATAACAACATAAAGCTATACAAATCGAGTGAATAAATCCAGTAGAATTTTCAAAGAACGCAAGCGGGAAATAAAGAAACACAATCTTCGAATCTTTACAAAAGTAGAATTTAAATGTGAGGTCCAGGTGAAATCTTGGCAGATAGTTACACCGAGGTATTGTAGAGAATTTACTGGGGGGAACAGACTAATTTTCAACATACAGTACAGAAAAATTTCTTTCAAAATAATTTAGTCGTTCTTCTTTGGCGAGCGAGAAGGTGACATCCCTACATTTAGATGCATTGAGAGATAACTTGGAAGACGAAGACCATAATTTTAAGGCCGATAAACTGGTTTGAAGATGTGAAAAGCGGAAATCACCTTGGAACTTGGAACCTATTGTGACATCATCAGCATACTTAATGAGAAGATCATCTGGGTTAGTGGGAAGGTCACGAATTAGATTATTATTAGATTATTTTAATTTATAAAATGTTTTCGACTGTGTTTTGGCAGATTTAAAGTTTTATGTCGAAATTATGAAAAGTTCATTTGGTAGAACATGCGCTGTACAAAAGCGTAGGCGGCGTCCATGCGCGAGGGTTCGAATCCCACCGAGGCTACTGAACGTTTCACAACCTTGGTATACAAAAGTTTTAAATTGTTGAATTTAACAAATTCTTGAACAATGGTTTAATATTATTCGGTTAACAGAAGGACGTGATATTTTAAGAAATTCATGTGATTAAAAGGCGATATTGTAAACTAATAAATATCAAAATTTCTGTACCGTTAGTGGAAAATGCGAAACACATGAAAAAGATCGTTTACCCTCCATTTAAAATTCACCAATGTTTCCGTTTTGTTTTTTTTAAATTTTTTTGTGTTCATACCGCAGCCTTATTAAGTACTCTTGCTTTTATGTGGTTGAAGTTTGTTCCAAATTTGGCCATATTCTATCTCATTTTTCTCTTCTTCTGGACGACAGCTAGTCATTTCCGACTCCATGATTGCTGATTCGGACGAGGCCGAAGAGCCGTTGCTCAGTATGCAGCAAGCCGAATGGTCATCCGGTTTGCCCGAGTCTGCCGAAGGTTTTGCGCCACCACTTCCACCGCGAATGACCGAGGCGAAAACTCCCCGCTCGGAGGATGCTTCCCAAGCACCGGGTCGTGCCTTATCGCCCAGTCAAACCGGGCATCCGATGGACTATCGTGAGGGTGTGGAATCCGATCAGATGGCTATGCGCCCCTATGGTCTATCCAAAGGAGATATCAATACGTTGCGCAAATTGGCTCATTCGAAATATCGGGCCGGTTCGAGTTTGCATTTGGCTGAGTCCACCGTGTCCGCTGTGCAGACAGCTCTGAATCGTCGGGCTGCTCACGTACGTTCCAGTGTTTTGAACACACGTTTCCTCAGTTTCCAAAATAACATGCTTGGTTTATCAGCAAAATTTCTCGTTCATTCTAAATGCTCCATTGAAAATACCAATGGAGGTGAAATATGAGCGCCGTTATTTTGTATTGCGTCTTCATAACAGTCACTGGCGCCATTACGCGCAGCGGCAGACGGACTCTATTTCACACGATCCGAGATAAATCGAATCCCTCTCGTTTTAATTGATTCAGTCATATCCGGAATAGCGCCGAGCAAAAGACGTGAAACCTCTTGTTGCTGTTTCTAAAACTTTACTTTATTTAAAAGGTCTTTGTCTCTAAACAAGAGAAGAGTACTTTTGAGCGACAAAAATGGTTCTGGAAATACATCCTGTCCGAGTAAGTCGCGTAATAACTGCGTTGCACTGTGCGCAAATGCAAAGTAACGACTTTGTAGACCTTATCTATTTCGTTCATCTTGCGTGCCACTCACATAAACACACGAGACTTTCATTTCCGCTAGCCTTAGCGCTTTAAAAACGAGACTACTGTTCACTGAAGAGAACGTAAAAAGAAATTATAGTTCATAGACGCCTACTTAAAGTGAGGCTAAAAGCTTGGTCAGGAAGCTGTGAGCATTAATGACTCAGGTATTAGTCACCATGACAACCAAACTAGCGTCATGGTTCCGGTAGCCTCGGGCACTCACAAACAGGCCCGGTCCAGTTGAGTTTTTCACAGCCAGCCGGACAGCCATTCGGTACGCCGGACGTGAGGAAACTTTTACCCATGAAATACAAAATTTAGTGCAACTGCGATGCTTGAGTCTTAACAAAGAGATACTATAACTAGTGTACTGAGAAAATACTATACGGAATTGAGAACTTACCCAACAGCTTGAGAATTAGCACAATAATAGGGAGACCATGTCTGTCTCAACTAAGTCACTCAAAAAGAAGCATCTCTATTGGGGACTTCTAAAACTGTGAAAACCGTTGTTTTCATACACTCAACGGATTTGAGCCGGTTACATTTTATGTTTACTTGCTAATAATGGGCGATACGAAATGTGCATCAGGTCACCCGATTTCAAAATATGTTCTCACTCATTCGCGAAATTGACCTCATTCAGTCATTAAATACACACACACACACACACACACACAATTCCCTGGGCATAACCATAGCTCTACTGCTATTGAGGTCAGCTGTTACTGAATCTTGCTTGCTTGTGACCGTGAACGCGTCTGACTTCCGTCCAAGGCGAGCGTGTATCGTATGTGCTTTGGTACGATACGATACGATACGGGACCGCATGACTCAGGTCTTAGTTATTCCCTTCTGAGGAGACCAAAACAGTTTAAACTGCTTCATTGGGTTGGACAATAAATGGGTAAACACTTTGTGTCACATAGATCCGGGACAGTGTGATCAGGATTGAGGTTATATCCTATTCGTGTTCCCGAGCACAATCCAGCTTGAATTTTCTGATCTGTTTGTTGCATGCCAAACACAGGAGAAGGCAGTCACCGGAGAACAGGAAAATGGGACAGGTATGTGAATGGGGTGGCCAAATTTGCAGTTCCGATGCAAGAGGGGCATCTTTTGATATTGTTTGCTCTCAATTTGAAATGTTTATCATTTTTCGGGTGAAACTAAATGAGGACCAGTAGGTGTCAACAGTTGGTTAGTATGAAGTTAGTAGGAATGTTTTGAGCGCCGAAACTAAAGGGTAGGTATTTATAAGCTACTTTTTAAACAAACATCGCGAGTAGTGGAGTAAGAAACCCGATTAAATTTGTTTACAATAAACTGTTTGCACAATGAAAACTATTAGCCAATTATAAGTCACGTGATTCAACATATATATATATATATATATTTGAAGAGGGCACAATAAAGCTAGGTTGCACAATTTATGCCAAGGTAGATTTCGCTGCATCTCAACTGGTACAATACAGCAGAAAACTATCGTTTATATCGTTGAGCAGTAGACTAGG
>UZAN01042501.1:203-18524 GCA_900618425.1 Echinostoma caproni | reverse complement strand
CTTTGGAAATATCTGAAATGTCAGAAAAGCTATGGTCACGGTGTAGGTTGATCTTATCTAATCAAGGATTTATACTGCCTAGTCGGCTATCTATCGTTTTGCTAGAAGTATTTTGCGAATTTTAGATATAACCCCAAAATGGAGAAAAAAGAAACGGTTACCGATCAATTGTTTTTGAACATTCTTACGCACATTCTCACATATCGTGCAGTGGAAAAGTGCTTACA
Organism: Echinostoma caproni; assembly: GCA_900618425.1. Classification (NCBI taxonomy): domain Eukaryota; kingdom Metazoa; phylum Platyhelminthes; class Trematoda; order Plagiorchiida; family Echinostomatidae; genus Echinostoma; species Echinostoma caproni. The sequence goes on along the minus strand of UZAN01042501.1, from coordinate 18,297 downwards.
TAATGACAGCCATTGATTGGATCGATTTCAGGTCGTGAATTGGATGCAGTGAGTAGCGGCTCACGCGGGTGTGTGTGTACTCGTTAGTTGTTCTGACCTTTCACCGTATGGGTCACGTTCTGTCTTATTCTTCACAATGTAGACCAAAGCAAATGAATCCAGTGAACCAGTCTTCCTTTTTTTGCTGGAGGAGGCGGGGGCGAAAGGGGGTAGGTGGCTCACAGGCTGTAGCATAGTAAGCGATTGGCCGTGGCTAGTATCCGAACTCCGGCCGCCTCCGATCGATTCAGTTGTATGTGACAAAAACCACATTCAGAGCTTTCGTCGGTTCCCTTTTGTGTACGATATCTGTTAGATGACCCCGATTGGGCTTGAGATAGTTTTGGTTTTTGCCTCACCTAACCATCACAGGTGGTGATCTTTAACGTGCTCATACGAACGCGTTACCGTGCGCTCGATTTCGGTGATCACGTCTCAGTGTTAGAACAATCAAACACAGATGATTAGTTCGAACTCTGTGCATTTTTACCTTTAGCTGGGATTTATTGCTGTGGCGGAACGCATACCATAAAGGGATATTGAATCCACTTTTAGGAGCTGTGCGTGTTTTGTCATGCTGATCGTTAAAACCCTTCACCGGTTCGTCACCGATACCTTTACTCTCCTCGTGGGTGAACAATTGAACCGGGACAAAATTCGCTTATCCGTGGTATGGTCTATTCAGTTTGCAGTTTGTACAGCCAACTTCACCCTTTCACACTTGTTATCCCCGTGCGGAGAATTTGATCAATGAATGAACAAAGGATCAAAGTTGAGCTCGACACCGCAGTGTGCATGCAATAAGAACAAAATTGCTGATGAAATCCTCATCGGTATGGTAAATTGCTAAGCTTGGTAAACGTTTGATGCAAAATGCTCGGTTTGACATGGCGTCCAACCAGACTGACGAATTTCGTAAGAGATGAAATTCCTGCTTCGTTCTTCCTTATGCTCTGATTAGAAAATGCATATCTGCTTTTGCCTCGGACTAGCAGCCTACAACTCCCGGCTAATAGAGGACAATACATGGCAAGATTAAGTTCCCTGTCTTGTCACAACAGTGCACGTGTTCGCCACAGTTATTTACCCTCTTCCGCTACCTCTATTTGACAACTGATATGGATTGCATTTACGTTTGTGTGGCCAGTGCGAACGAAGAAAGATTTAAAAATTTACGAGAATCATTAACTAGTCTAGGTTACGTAAATCTCATTTGCAGCTCAAGAAGTTGATTTGAGATGAACAAACCTGGAAGTATCGTTGCGATGATTCTATATGCAGTGTTGTGGGTTAAATGCGACTAACCTCAGTCAACTGGACGCTAGGATCGATTTTCAGTGATTTTATAATCATTAGTATATGAATGACTGTAGAAAATTTTTCAGACACACACGATCGGTTTCATGGTTCTTGCTGCTAGTCAGGTATGCTTATCCGATAATCTTTAGTTTGATCATTCTCATACATCCAGGATATTTCGTCCGGTTATTCATTTACCACTCATTAGGAAACTAATCTGTTTTATTTGATTAGATCCCAACAGTCATTTCCTATTTGAATTTAAATATAGCCTTGATATTCATGCTTTCAGGTGATTCAATAATCCTCCAATTGGAGCGATTGCGATCGGTATATTTACATTGTGATTTATTTCATTTCACAAAAAATATTGATTAACGATAAGTTTGTCCTTACCGAAAATGTATGTTTATTCGGTATATGCATTCGTAAACGTTTAGCCTGATGGAAGAGGAGAAGAAAATGAACGAGAACTCGCGAATCAGTCTGGGTGAACAAATTCGGGAATTGCAGACGGAATTGGATCGACATCGAAGCATGGTTCATGATGTGTCTAAACAACGGGAAGATGTGGTCAACGATCGGGAACGCCTGCAGACCGACCTTGAACGATTGGTGAGTTGATGTGGTACTGGGGCCTTTTCTTGCTTATATCTAACACTCATTCATATAAATTTACTACTGTTGTCGTGACGTACTACTCACATTTGTGAGTAGTATGCGAACTAGTTGGTGGTTTCCTTCGACGATATAAAACTAACAAGACCGCCGAGGGCAAATTGCTGGGTCTCAAAAAATAACTACCGATTGTCATAATCATCGCCTGGCGTGCTGCCAAGAACTGCGGTTGTATGTTTCAGATGAGATTTCTTTGTTATGTATGCCAAATTAGTGATATCCCAACTGTAATCTACAATAAACAATTATCCTCGCCCGAGCACCGCCTTGTGGATTCATAACGCTGTTATTCTCATCGGTCATGGGAATGAGTACAGATGTAGTAGTAGTGTTGCTAATAGTTTTGATAGTATTCGTATTTCGGGGTAGGAGTAGTAATACGAGTATACGGAAATTTTATTTTTCGTTGCATTAGTTGCAACCGCAAAATATACCGGACGCATTCTTAACGTAATCAAATTGAAGTGGTAGCTCACAGGGCATAAAAAAACACAAACACACATGAAACCTGAGTGATGCGGTGCACAGTGAAAACTAATATCCAAGCCCTCAAATCCCCTTGGCCAAGGGAAGAGAAAACGGTCTGTCCATGACGTAACATAGCGATTTTGGACTACGTAATCCAAACAGCGTGCAAATTCGGAGTTCTCTCGAGTTCATTATCAAACACATGACCCAATCACCTTTCTGGTTGACCTTATGGAAATTACTTCATATATATGTACTGTTACGGGTAATAAAAGACTCGCGTCAAACGGGAAAATGGGATGGCCTCCCAAACCACGGATAACAACTAATCAGTAGAATACTTTCTTATTTAATGAATAGCATACGGCAGTAAACCATTAGGGCTGAGTGAGAGCAAAAAGAACATGTTTGTAAATGATGCGCTTCTTCTGGTATTGAGTTAGCACGTCAGTAAAACATTACAAACCAATTATTCCGGAAGCATTCTATTATCTTTCTCACATGGAACTGTGATTTGTAATATATTAACAGATGCCGTTCGCAAATTTTGCTATGCCTCGTGTATTAGAGACAAAATATTACGCTGAGAATACCAAGTTAGCGATGATCTACCTCTATCTACCTACATCTATCTATCTATCTTACCTATTATAGTCACGGGAACTGAATTCACTTAAAGTGTCCCTTCAAACTGCGGAAGAACGAGCGGCCAGCTATCGTGAAGAGTTAACGTCTGTTCGGGAAACTTTGAGACGTACGGAATTGGAAAAAGAGGTATTGACCCAAGAGAAAACGGACGCGGTTGGAACGGGAACTCGGGCTCGGGCTAGAGTGGATGAATTAGAGCAAAAGGTGTCACAAGTGAGTCGATCATTGATCGATAATTCTCTATTCTGCTAATTCACCATCGGGTCACTTGGCTTCCTGAACAATTTGTTCTACAAATATTTGTTATTCCCTAGGTGTTATATTATGCACAATGATATTTAAATAATAAATAGTTATAAAAAGCGACGAGAGTATCATACATGAAATTTTCTATTCCGATGTTCTCATTTTATTACTGAAAAACAGACATTCCCTTGCCGTTTACCATTTTGAAAAGTACGATATATTTTTTAAATATTTAAAATGCATATGAATACTATCTTCGTAAAACAACACCATGTACTCTGCCGTCAGACATATGCTACACCTATTCAAATGACCGTGTAAAATAAATTAATTTATCAGAGAACGTTCGCTCTTTACTTGCATAATATTTTAGATCTTGCTTAAATCACACGTCTTTCGTTATATTCCCGAAATGTAGAAGACCTCTGTTTTATGCTCTCTCCCTATTGTAATAATAATAATAGTATTTGCATATTCACTTGGTCGAGACGCCTTTTATCTTATATGTGTTATTGTGGTCTCAGGTACATTCATGAATCCATTTATCGCATAGATTGAACTAATTTCTAACCCCTCTCGGCTAAGTTTATCAGGTTTTTACTGACTTATCTCGTACCCATTGAGTGCTCACTCATATCAGACCTCAGTCAGTTCACACAGATAAATAACAATATAAATTCACACCAAATGTACCATAGAGGATTAGGAAGAGAGCTGCACATTCGGCTGAAGTCTAATAGTGTTAGCAGATTACTGTCATTGGTGTGATTTACGATTACTCTAATACAAGTGGTTACTCTTGTACAGTTGCTTGTGACACCTGTTGCAACATAATTGCCATTCTGTTGCTCCACACCCCTCCCTCATACTATCGATTTTCTTGCACTATGTATGCGGTAAACCATATCATCATCATCATCATCATCATCATCATCGTCATCATCATCATCATCATCATCATCATTATCATCATTATCATCATCATCATCATCATCATCATCATCATCACCATCATCATCATTATCATCATGATCATCATAATCATCATCATCATAATCACCATTATCATCATCATCATCGTCGTCGTCGTCATGCCATTCATCTGGTTAATTTACTGACTTTATTTTAACCTTATGGAAAAATATAATCGTAATTCCACATCCGGTATTCTGCCAAACGCATTACGATTTTAGCATAAATCACGTGTGAACAATTTCCACGAAGTTCTCTCTTTTTGTATTCTTCCCTCATGAAAGCTACATCTACGTGAAACACAACTAAAAGACCGTGTCGCCCAGCTGGAGACATTGCTTGAGACACACNCGTGACAATCATCACCTGACTCAGCAGACTGCGCTGGCGCAAGCCACTGAGCTCAGACTCACCGAGGAACGTGCCAGTCTTCGAGCCGAGCGACAACAACTCAGGGAAGAGCTGGATCGAGTCTACACGGATCGTGGCACGCTCACGGCTGAACTAGAACAGCTGAAAGATAATATGGCCCGTGTGGATGGGACACGGAATCGTTTGGAAGCGGAAAATGCCGAATTGTCTCATGAACGGCTCGCCTTGGTTGAGGCACTGAACGCGGCAGAGCGGCAAAAGGCTGCAATGCTTGAGGATTTGACCGCCTATCGTCGGGAGAATGAAAGACAAGCCGGTGTGATTACGCATCTGTCTGATGAGAAAGAGTCAGTTGCAAAACAGAAAGCAGAACTGGTTGTTCAAGTGAGTATTCAATAAAAACCCGAGTACGCCAAACTATTAGTCTAACCGGTGGTATGCTTTATTAAACCACATAAAAATTACATTGTTTTTTTGTTTACGGCACTTCGACCTGATTTTGGCAAAAAGATCAGTTTGAAATAGTATTGTCCTTCCCTTGCTCATCAGCAGTTGACTACGATAACAGCAAAAACACGAGCAAACATACAACAGGACTATTCTGAACAAAAAACGTTGCTTGGTATGCAAGTCAAACATGCCGAACTCAAAAAAACAAGGGTGCATTTTGATCTACTTGGCCTGTGTTGAATGAGAATACGATCTAAGTTACGCTTTAGGACAAATCAAGATGTTGCAGATAAAACAAGTAGATTGCTTGCCATTCAAAACGCAAAATGATACGGGTTACGTTAGTCCCTATATATTGCTCGTTATTCTGTGAGACACGCTGGAACTTAGAATTCGGTAGTCAGTGATTAAATGTTCTGCATTCTGATGGTTCATTTTTTGCAGTCTGGCACATCGTGCGGGGACACCCTGGAGTCCCTACGCAGAGTCTCTAGGTCTTCTTGACTTTCGTCGATCAGTCCCAACCAGCAACGGATGGTTCGTTGTGTTCTGATTTACGGTTGCGAGACCTGGACCCTCCGGGCGGAGAATGCTAACCGTCCATTTGTATTCGACAACCGATATCTCCGACCCATTGCCCGTGTCTGGTAGGAACATAGAGTGGGAAATGACGAGTTTCGTCGACGTGCGCTGAGTGCGGAGAGTCCTTCTCTAGAAGAGGCACGCACTCTACACCACGCACAATGGCTCAGTCACCTTTTAAGTATGCTTTTCTATCGTGTGCCTTTCCGTGCTCTTTTTGCACGTGCTGGACGAGGTGGGGAGGATGACCGCGGCGGTCAGACCATGACATAGGGGAGATGTATGAAGAAGCTAACTCCAGTTTTAACTTCGTTTGGTGCATCCTGCTTTCCTGATTGGGGCTCACGGAACGAGGATTGCGTTGCTTAGAAACGATAGAAAAAATGGCCTAGAACAGAAGTTAGTGGTACAAATGCTGGGAAGTCTATCTCCATCGCATGGCAGGTGTGTTACCACTGCGCCAACCGGCTCGAACTGAGGCTAAACCGAATTGCCAATTCGTGTCTGCTCAGGCGTTATCTTAACTGATAGTCCGCCAGTTCATTTTTGGTCCGGAGTTCAAAGCCCGGACACGATAGTAGATATGTGCTACTGATGAGCCGTGATAAAAGCAAAACTCAATTCCAGGTGTATGGTTGACTGGATGACCTGTTCCAAGTGTTAAATGCATTTTCATAATAACTCCACACACACACACACTTGTGCAAGTTTGAGATTATTTTTTCCGAATCATTTGGAACCAATTAACCGTTCAGAATGAAATTTACTTTGGTGTGAGTCATTTCTTGAGCAGAAACGGGCGTTTACCAGATTGCGTGACCTGTTTTTATGAGCTCCATCCAGCGCGTAGCCCTGATCCGTTATGAAAAGCTAGCATTCCGTTTCTGTGTTGACAGCTGAAATCCGTCAGATAATAGAAGGCAAAAAGAAGACAAAACAAATTAACAAACGTTTTAATGTGTTGAACGTTGCCCCGGATAAATGGGAATGGGTTACCTTTTTAGTTCTGACAGAAAAGTTCCCACTGAATTGGATTCTGCTCGGAGTGTGCTGTCCAAGATCAAATTTATTTACTTCGATAGAAACAACTTCATGGGTATACATAGAATATCATCGTTAACATATAAGAAATACGTTTTTCCCGGGAACGTTGTAGACTGGTCGATCGATAAAGATTTCCTGAGATATTCAAACTGGAAAGGGTTCACATTCGTGTTTTTGAATGCACACGGAAGAACGATAAATATGATTGAAGAGGCTTCCTATTCGAGGACAAATGAGATTTTGTAATATGTGCATTCACATTACAAACTAATCGTCGAATAATCAGATCCAAATGACTGGCAATCTGATGCTTGTGTTATCTGTATTGCTCTTCACAAAACGGTACACGGATACGCTGGCAGGCTTTCATGTACGGCTGCTAAGGTCTTGAGGCGAATTTCCTCTTTTTGTCAGAATACGGATAAGCCACCCGAGAGTAAATTTCGAGGTGCCATTAATGATGTTCTTATTTTGAAAATTCATGCTTTATAAGGGACAATTTGCAGAAGATTTGCAAGTTAAACTATGAATGAAAAATATGCAGAATAATAAATCGTATCGAATGTTGTCAAATAAAAATAATAAATATGGACCATTCACCGGTCGGTGATAGAGTCACCAAATTATCATCCCAAGAGGACGTGTGTGTTCGAATCCCACCACCAGCGCCGCTTGATTTTCGTCATTCAATGTGTTTTATGGAAGCTCTTTGATTATTCACTTCCCCCACCTTCCTTCAAAATTTTATCATTATGTATTCAATAAAAGAAAGTAAACAAATATTTTAATTTATATGTTTAACAACTTCGTACTCGTATCTGTGAACACTCCCCATTTGGTGACTGAGTAAGTACAGATGAAGGAGAATGCATGACAAGTTCTGTATTGTGTTGATATTATTCGAAAACTGGTTTTCTCACTGACCACGAACCCAATCACGTATGTATTGAAGTAAGTTTTTTTTCCTGAGATGCGAGCTTCAACAGACTCCAAGCGTCAAACGTGTGCGCAAATGTGTGCCCTTCCAGACGGGAATAAACTTGAACAGCTACACTAACCTGCCGGTTCTGGTAGATAAAAGAACTCGGGACGATACAGAATGTCAGTAGAAATTTTGCCTACTTGATACATATGAAACATTCCCCCAGATTCTGTCAATTCATGAATGATAGTGTATAATCACACTGTGCACATTGTGGACGCAAACAAATGATATCGATGTTCACATAGCACAGTTTACGCGGATGTTGTGCAATACTAATGGGAAAACTGAACGAGAAATGCCAACGGTATCAAATAAACAAAGCAGAGAACTGGAGGATGAAAGCCAAAACCTTCCCTATCGCACAATTTCACGGACTGTCGAAAATATAACAGAAAGGAATTCCTATTGCGTCCGTCACAGGAACAGTCACATACAAGTTACCAAAAGAATTATGGAATCTACTGAAACCGATCATTGCAAGACACGTGCAAAGCGTTATGAACTCTAAGCAGTTCCTGGACAAAACTCGAACCCGAAAAATCCAAGAAGATGAAATAATGGTCTCCTTTGACGTCACCGCTTTGTTCACCTCAATCAAGTTAGACCCGACAAGATCCACATTGGAGGAGTTGATATAAGTGCAGCCTTCAACCAATGGAAACATATGCCATCTGCGAACTCATGGAACTGTGCATGCAATGTACTTCAAATTGGAGGGCGAAATGTAGGAACAGTTAAAAGGGCCACCAATTGAATTATCAATATCTGGATTCCTAGCCGGAGCCGTAGTGCAGAAGCTGGAGAAGAAAGTACTCCCAAGAACCAAGCTGAAACGTTAGCTCCAACACATTTTGGAACACATTTGTCATCTTGAAGAAGTAGGTGCTAGAAAGAACACACCAGACCACTAATAGCCCTTTTAGTGACATCGGATTCACAATAAAGACAGAGAAGAATAACAAACTGGCATTTTCTGACATTTCGATTAATGGAACAGCATCAGGAAACCTGGAGCCAACGGTCCGGGGCAGAGCAACGCACGTGTATCAAAACTCAAATTTTCAAAGTAATCATCCACACAGCCAAAAAAAGATGTTGTATTAGGAACCTGTTGGGAAGAATCTAAACACTATATAGCACCGATACACTCATAAAGAAGGAATAAAACATCTTTTGAGAGTATTCGCTCACAACGGCTACTCCCGTAACTTCATCAGAGAACTGTGATTCAACGAATGAACCAACCAACAGACGGAGAATCAGGAACAAGAATAATTCTGCATTACATCAAGGGAAATATTATCTGAAAAATAAACTGCAAATACTGCCCAAAACATCATACCAGACAAGCGGGAGGAAAACTATCAACAATGATCCTTGAAAGCCAATTGACAATCAGGGGACATGACCAACTACCCCAGCTGTTTCTCGTCGAGGATCAAGAAGAACGTTAATTCGACTTCAAATCGATCAGAATCATCAACCACACCCGGTCAAAACAAGCGAGATAATTTCTGGAAGCTTGGCACTCATCAATGAACTCGATAAACAGATACATCGAACTGAATCACGTGCAACTCAAGGATCAGATGACGCAACAAAAAGTCACGTGTTGACCTGAGAACAGACCAAAAACCGAAATCAAGACGGAAAAACAACCCTCACCCTCTCTCAGTGCACTAATTCAAAGACGAACCAGATCGAACTCAATGAAAACAAGGGACAAACATATTCACTAGAGAAAGACATGGATACGCAATTGGGTGCAAGCAGAACACTGTCACTTCACACGCACTTGAGATATCACCTTGGTTGGTGATGAACAGTTTCCTCACAAATTGCCAAGTTCGGGAAAAAAGGCGAAAATCCATTCAGTTCACTTGAGCTACAATGACCGATTTGATATATTTTGTCAAATACCGAGTATACAACACGTGATCACAATTGTTCAATTACTGTAATATTGAATAATCGTAGATGTTGGTGAATAGAGCGTTTGTTGCTCTTGTAACTGGAAAGGTTTTCTTGGTAACATAATTGTTGAGTCAAATAATGGCTGAATGAAAGATTAATACGGACAGCCTATGATACGGTGTAAACCTATGCAATGAACTGCAACTAAGATTCCCGAAATAAAAAATAAAATAAATTATTCAGGAACATTTCTCAATGGCATCTTGATCACGACATACTTATCTAATCCAATAAAATAATAGTTCACTTCTAATATGGTGAGAAACACATTGTTTGTTGTTTATTAATGTTGGTGTGGGTACGTTTTTACAAAGCTTCAACAATACTATCAGAAAACAGAAAAAATGTGTTAAAATAAGAATTCTCCAAAGCGTGACTCTTCACAGACAAACAAATAAATTTTCACCAATTGGGGCGAACGGTATATTTTGTTGGACTCAATGAATCCACGGAATATTTTCATAACAACCGGGATTTTTGGACTGGGGCATCGAGAAGACTGAAATAAAATAACCAAACCCCGGGATGTCTGCAAGTGCACTTCACAATCCGCAGATGTGGGTGGTATATGAAAATCACTAAAGTACTATAGAGCTACTGATCCGCACATCCGGTTGAAGTTGGTAAAATCCAATCGACAAAACATACCGACAGAATGATTTCACAGAGCGTTTGGTATGTTTTGAACAGAATGCGTCCGTAGATTTCACTCGCAAAAAGGCACTACCATCCACGTCTAAATTGTTCAGTTTCAGTCAAATAACTATCGATTGGAAACTCACTGAACCGGATAACTTGAATATGTTTATCTTTCTGTGTTGATCTTTGAACTCCAGATTTACACTTCATTCTGAGGTCGTTCAATCAAAATGGGATAACAATTTTGATCAAAGTCGATCGAAGAGCACAACTTGGTAAACTTTATTCAGAATGAGATGAAAATATTATACGATATAAACTACCCAAGGTAGTATTTTACTTTACCGCTAAACATATTTCATTCACTGTTCGTTTATCAAAAAATACATCAAAATTTTGAATAGACTCTCAGTTTACTACTGTTATGAGTAGTAGTATGTTCGGACTGAGTAAAATAACTTGTTTGACTGTTTCTCTCAACGGTCAAAACAGAACAATACCTTCTGGAGCAGATGACTGTGCTAAAAACGGTAACTACGAAAAATATAAATATACTGTCGGACCGCTCCTCTAATTATCCTATATGCCTGAGAGAATTCTGAAAACCTGTTCCAAATTAGACATTTTGTTGTATGTATGCCAGTTTACGGATACCTTTACCGGTTTTCACAATACTTGATTGTCCTCGTTCCGGCACTGCTTTATGGAATTAAAACGGGACGAGAGAAGGCAGATTTTGTACCAGTTCTAGAAAACTAATCACGTATAGATCGAGGAAAGTAATTAATGAGCTTGTGGGGGATAATCAGAGAGACCAATAATTCACGTTCGAATTGTTTATTCGTCGTTTTGCATTAAAAGCAGATTAACATGAGTTTTCGTATCATAGGTTATTATTATTTAATTTATTTCAACACGTAACCAATTACAGAGAACTGGTAAATGTGCCACAACATATGAACAAGAAGAAGTCTGAAGAATGTGTTCATAGTTTGTGTGGGCATTTTACTTCCCGGGTGCTCTGGCCGAGGTTGGAGGATAACCTCGGGGTTTCCATCCGAAGCCTTTGGCCAGAAAGCCAGACCGGCAAGACAACAGGACGGAGCTCAAAGTTTGCAGTTCATTGGGGGCCGGTGTGCAATTCGTTGGATCATATGCCCTTTGGACGAGGTCAGACGTCCAAGGTTCCCAATATACCTTGATGCCCAATTGNCTTGGTTTGGAATCAGGGTTATTAGCCAACTCCCTCAGGCGAACTACCAATGGTTCGCCAACCCGGTTATAGCCCCGGATTTCGACTTTTCATCCTCTCACTTTGGTTGGAAAATACCTCCGTCACGGGAAGGCAGTGAGTAGAGCTTCCTCAACAGAGGCTATTTGAGACGCTTGGACATATAGGAGCATTTTGCGAGGTGTAAGGGAATGGTGCCCAGTCACAATCCTAGACACCCACCCCAACCTACTGATGATTTCGGTATCATGGACTGCAGTATCGTGNGTGGGCAGGAAAGTAACTGATCTCACAGGCACTCTTGAAATTCAGTGTCCGAAATTCACTGAGTTCGGTAACTCCGTACTCTATGCAAATGTTCACATACTATGTAGACGGAAGAGTGTGAGTTACTTTATTAGCCAAAGTTCTTCCCAAAGATTTCCATAGCGGTACCGAAATGCGGTACCAATCTGCTCCTGCTACATTACTATGTGCATCATCATCAGAGTACTCAAGTGTCGGACGTGAATTCAAATAAGCATTTTTTCTTCGGGACCCAATGAAAGTGATACTACTTGTTAGAGACTTAACCAAAGTCATTCTCTCGACTCAAATTGGCTTGAAACACAATGAGTACAAATTTATATATATATATATACGTACATACACAGAGGAACCTTCTGTAATTTGCAAAATATCCTCCCCCCCCCCCCCCCCCCGAGAAACTGAACCCGTTTGATTTTAGTTTGAAAAGTTTATTGATTTAATTATATCCTATTTAGGTTTCGCTATTTACCATTCCTTGAAATGGATAGGCCTTGGATATATTCGTAAAACAGACCAGACACTCAGATTTTGCATTTACTCTCAGAATCCGAGGAGGAGATCCATCACTGTCACAGGCGGTCTAAACGCGATTGTGCGTAACATTGCCTGGTAACCTATAGCAACTCAAATTTGGGGACTGAACAGGCGCGTAACTTTGTTATCTTGATAACGATCGAAGCCGGTTCCTGATTGTACCCTTGAGTGCCTCACGAGATAAAACTGATCCTTTGATAATAAAATTTAATTTAATCCTGATTAGGCTTCAGATTAAAATTAGTTGAAAAGAAAATCACAGATTTCAATCTATGATTGTATCTGCTATTATCAGCAATGCACAAGGGACCTGTTCAAATGTGTACGAGCAAATTTCATAGATTGTAGCTTTCAAAATATCTTTACTTAGATCTATGTCCCGAAAGCATCGGTAGAAATCTTTCACCTTTCACACGCACCCATTTTTTACACGTCATTTTGCGTTTCAACAATGTGGGTTCTTTTCATAGATTTATTTATTTCTGTTCTTATTTGATTCTCCATACCGAGAACGCGTAGCACGATTGCATATGGTAAATTGCCGTGAAATTATACCTAAGACCATATCTCTTTAAGTAATTTCATTTTACAGCTATAAGGAAAAATGACTTATGTGTACTTTTGCGTGTCCAATACAGCGTTCACTAATCCCCGTGTCCGTCGTATAACAGACATATTGCAAATTAGTGCACGGTCCGTCAACAGTTTTGGGTATTAGTTTGAGTGATTGACTGGTCTAAGTGTCTTCCTGTTTTCTGTACTACTTTAATAAAATCTCTCTGTCTCTCTCTCTGTAGTCCAAAATTTTTCGGTTTCATCCCAAACATGACCCCTGCGTGAGTGAAACTGTTATTGACGCTTAACCGGTTGGCCATTTCCGTACGGAATTTGGGTTTAGATTTGCGTGGTAGTAGTAGTAGTAGCGGTAGTAGTAAGCAAACATCTGACGGGTTGAACACACGTGTGATTGCGGTTCGCTGATTATCGCGTTTCTATCGGGTAATTGAGATCACTTTCTGTACCCAGATTCATTTCCTTTTCAAGGGACAGACTGTCGAAATTGTACTCGATTGAGTCCTTGATATGTTTGTAAGCTGTATTGTGAAATGGCGGTTTGATCACTTCGCAAAGTATATAATTTCGTCAGATTTCATCAATTAAGTGCTCCGTAAAAGTTAGTAAGCCCAAATTATTGACATTCCAAAAAAATACCAATATCATTCACAATCAACTGGTAATTCAGCCATGGGCACTGAGATCGTTGTGAAATGACTATCTTCAACGAGGCCGTACAAGAATGATCAATCGATAAAAATCAAATATATAACCTTGCCTGCAATCTAATTTTCGATGCGATCCTAGGAGACTATGTTTCTCACATTAGAAGGATCCCAAACTCTCGACTTCGATTCACTTAGTGTTCCAAGTAAGGAATATATTAACATCACACTTCTTCAACTCTCGTAATAGGCAATTTTCTCGCAACCTAGTGATCGAGTGAATTCACTCATCAAATCATCCATGATTAGTTTCTCATCTTCATACTGTGTGACAGTGACTTTTATTCAGTCTTTCCCTACCAATGTATTGATGTATATAAACTTGGTTCGAATGTCTATACCCATGGTTCACTAGGTGGAATTAACTACTTTTAGAGCTCAAGTCTACTAAAACACTTTGCAGTGAAAAAACAAACATGTTGGAGGTTTCGATGAGTATTGCTTCGGTTGAGCAAATTTAACATTAGGCATCGGATTTCACTTGAATCATCAATAATTAATAAACCTCGGTTTGGCACCAATCGTTGTGCGGCACATTTATGCTACTCACGGTTTTCTACAGTTTTGTATCAATTTTTATATAATAAAATGAAAGCATATTTCTAATTTTGTCTTCTCAGCACATTATTTAATTGAATGTAGTAATTACGAAATACCAGTGAGATAAGAAATATTTTGGAACAGCCATTTACGAACATTGATCGGCCAGTACAATATTTGATTTCGAGGAACGCGTTTTCTACAAAAAAACGACTTGATCGATAATTATCTGCTGCATAAATTATCACTATCACCGGAAAATTCTATGCCAGTTATCAACAGCTATTTTATTATCCTATTCGTTTTCCCCTTAGAACTCAATGCCTCATTTATGTAGAACTTTTTCTTGTCACCATTTTACCACTTAAAGCAATTTATGACCGGAAAATTCACTTTGCCTCGTTATACTATTCATGAGTAGTGTGCTATGGTATCTAAACTAATACCCCATGCGCTTCTTCGTAGCTCTCAATTGTGGAACGTGACGCCCGACAGTTGGGTGATCAGATTACACGGCTGAAAGATGAGAAGGAAACCCTCGAAGCGAACTTGTTCGACGCACAACAACTAATCACACAACTGCAGTCTAAACAGCAACAATTGGAACGTGAAATCGCTGAATTGAAATTGCGCCGTGACACACTACAAGGTGGGTTGTTTGCCTGGAGGCCGGTTGTGCACTGTACCCTTGATCAGGATTAATTATAAACAGAAAAATAGAAAGACAGTAGATGGAGGCGGACAGAAACGTTCCTCAGAATATTGATTTATGTTGCATTCATCCATTTATCAAATTCTTCATTCCTGATATTCAATAACAATTATATAATATATCTGAAATTGCAGGAGTTGGTAACATGCTTCCCAGCTTTTCAATTCTCACTCCGTTTAATCTATACACGACGAATTGATCTTGTGATCTCCTAAATTATTATTTGATCAGAGAGCAAAACAAAGTTAGGTGGCACAATTTATACCAAGGTAGATTTTGTAGCATAGAATGGAGGAGAAAAGAACGGTTGACATTGACAAAACAGTTAAACCGTTGCAAACACAAATCCATTGTCACAATCTGAGTTGCGTTAGCCGCCGATTCCAAAGATCAAAGTTTATTCTCCGATTCAAACACTGAAATGCACACACAGCACTCACCACTAGCATTCTTTACCAAGTTACACTATTTTCAAACACCATTCTTACGCAACATCATCGAACAACGTGCGTTATCTATCGGTCGGCCTCTATTGATGACAAATCATAGTTCGGACCCGACAAGCCGATTCAGGATCATTCGTGCTAACCCCAAGCCCCAGTTGCTTAGGTCCGCGTAGTCGGTTGCTGTAGGAAGATAAAACCTTGCTTGTTCCACTATCCCGGTCTTGTCAAGGGCAAAAAATGTTATCATTCGGTCTTGTCATAATCCTTTGGGTAACTAAAATACTGTTCAGCGAGCAAATTAATTATAGATAAATGCTCTTATTGAAGTGATTTCATTATCAATTAATTTTAAGAAATTGAAACGGAACACTACTTGATGCTGTCCGAAGTACAACTGAAAATCATACTGATTGCTACTCAAGTTATTAGTTGATAATGACATGGTTAGATACCGCAAAAGAAACCTGTTCCCTTTCCAGTATAAAATCAATTGCATTCAATAAAATATCCGACCACATAGGATTGTTTCGATCAACAAACTGTTATTGTATCACGCACACACACGGACACACACACACAAACGTATAGTCTATAACTTTTCAACTTCAAGTGAATCCGTTGTAAATTTAATTGAATCCAACCAATCGCATTCCACTGGGAACCCCACAAGATGATTGGTGTTTTGGCCATCAAACCTCGCCAATTAGACCGGATCCATCTAAACCCCTTCTGTAAACGAACAAAAGTATATTTTGAGTGAGTTACTGAGCGAAGATGGAAGTTTCGGTGGGGTGGGGTGGACTGTTCTTATTCCACCCGCCCAACCCGAGAATGTTAGGTGCGTGATCACTGTCAAAACTACGCAGACAATGGCATTTTATTCAAAAGAATTGATGTTATTTAAGTGAACTAACACTCTAAATGAATTTACTCACTGGGTTATTGAGGGCCTAACCTGGATCCATTCATGCAATGATTCATTCCAATACTCACGTCTGGGCATGGTGACCGATTTATCTATCTATCGTGACGTGATTCGCTTCCTTGCCCGACTGACACAGGTCAATTACTGCCGGGTTCGTTTATTCGCCTCTAGAAATAGGTAGAAATGAATAGTTGACAGTATGAACTGAATGAATTGTAGGAGTAAAAGGTATACAAGTGGATTCATATTCTTGTAAGAATATCTTGGCTTGAAGGACTACTCCATTGCGGTGATAATTGAAAACAATTGCTTTACACTATTAGATGGTCGTTGTATTATTTGTTTCCTAAACTGTGCAATATTTTACTTCATAACCGTTTTTCATCGTCATTACTATGAGAACCTAGTCACGCCGCCGCAACGGTGCATTCAAAGCTATCTCATTCAGAAAGACCCAGTATGGTTTCAGTAGACGAACACCCAAATTGTCGCATACACAATGCCGAACACATAGCCATTCCATCCATATATCGGCTTGCCGTAGTCATCCGAGTCGATTGCGCTTCCAAATTTAACAGACGTCAAGCATGCTGCGTAGTTCGGTTTTTCAGTAAATTTTTCCCGTGGGACGTTACAAATATGCAACATACTTTTAACAAACGGAACCCAATAGTGTCTTTTGAAATTAAAGCTGAATAATAATAGTTTTTTGCCGATCATGCTCATCACACCTTCATTTCTATCCCGTTTTTTCCGGGCGCAGCCGAACTGTTACGTGCTCACACAAACTTCCAGGTTGAGCTGGACAAATCACAGCGAAGTCAAAAGGAACTCGGAACCCAGTTGAACACCGAGTTGGAAGACTTGCGTTGCGCGCTCAATCAGGCTGAACGACGAGCCAAAGAAGCCGAGGAGGCGTGTTTACAAGCTGTTGTACGAGCTGATCAAGCGGTGACCGTGATGGGGCGACAACAACAACTGGAAGCCGAAACGATCACAGACAGAGAAATGGAACTGCGCAAGTCAGCGGAAGAAGTGAATCGTTTGACTCGATCGCTTCTCGCAGCTCAGAGGTGGGCTTCTCTCCAGTTGCACACACACACACACACATTTACGAAATCCATTTGTCTGGTCACAATCGATAAACCATTATCATTTTTTCTCTCTGTCTCTTTTTCCAGAGAACGAGATGAAGCCCGACTTCACGCGGAGCAAGAACGTCAACGGGCTTTGCTCCGAGCGGCCGAGGAAAAATCTGGATTACAGGAGCGGGTCAGCTTACTGCAACAAACGGTAAACATTTTGAATAACAAATCTCCTTAATTTTTCACAAAATTGAGTTTCTCGTTATTCCGTCCAATAATGCAAAACAAGGATGGACAATGTACTTTTATTTATTTGGAGGGAGATAAATTGGAAATAATTAATAACTATTAATTGATGTAACTTCGACTGATGAGATTAGAATGTCACTACTATTGGGAATGCGCAATCACATGCTCATACCCGTTCCTCACTCCAACCCGCTTCCAAGGAAAATGTCCACCCATTGTACAATTGAACTCGGTGTGGTTCAATTCCTTTGGTTAGAAAACCCCATGATTCTGATGATAAACCTTGAATTGGATGTTCCCTGATTTTGTCTGCTCATTCTACAATAGTTAAATTAAAAGTTTAAAATGTAACTAACCATACGCATTTGCCAACTAAAACATAAACTA
>UZAN01042500.1:22566-45594 GCA_900618425.1 Echinostoma caproni | reverse complement strand
CCAAGCAGCATGCAAGCAACCTGTCCCGGACAAAGGTGCCCCCGCGTTTCCCAGGAACCTGTGCAGCAGAGGAGTGTCCCTTTGCAATCACAATGCATGATCGTAGTCAATCTTTTGGACGCTGAGGCCACCACAACTCAGGTTAGATTGGACCCAAACCTGTGATGGCTGCGGTCGTATATCTTGACCTTGTTTGTAGTCGACGAGGCGAAAACCGTAGCATCAGTCCGAGTAGAAGCAGACTTCCAGCTTTGCAAACCTCGCCAGGATAACTCTCTGCGGACACTGGAAGTGGTTTTTTGGGCCTGAGACTAAGCCAAAACCGTATTCCAGCGGACCTACAAGATGAAGGGTGCGCCGGTAATGTTCCTCCAGGATCTTGATCTGGGTCAGCGCAGCAAACCACAAACTGCATTGGACGAACTTGGTGAGCTCTGTGAGAAATGGAAAACTGATCTCTGCATAGGTTAGTTGCGGGTGCATCAGGAGTGCCCTCAGCTGCGCTGGCTACTCTTGATCAGAAGAGGACGCAGGAGACCGTTTAACCGCCGTGGAGTTGTCTTTTTTGTCCATCTGGGCATTTCTGTTCGATTGCTGGGGATTTACGCCCATCCAGAAGGATTTGGAGAAGTACTGTGGTGCAGAATCAAGCTTTGTGCCCGAGGGTACACCAAAGTAGGAATCATCTACCGAACACCGGCTGTGTACGTCTTGGAGCTGTTGGTCGGTTTGCAGGGTCACTTCTGCGATGGGCATCGTCTTGTCTCATGTGACTCGAATGCGCCAAATGTTGACTGGGGAAGCAACATCTGCTCTCAGTATGCGGATTTGTTGTCGGGCTCTCTCGCTTGTTAAGCTTATCCGTTTACCCATCCACACATTTGGTGATCGGAAATCCATCCTTAAATTATAACTCTCGCTGAGGCAATCAGATGCGCCCAAGATTAACCGTCCACCAACTGCACCTTGTGATCACTCCGTTCTCCAAATATACTGGAGGCGTGGCGGACTTCACACTGACACACCAAAAGAGGGACGGAATGTGTGGCGCTTATCCTTTCTGGGAATGCGTCAAGCTGCAGCACTAATGGATTCGGATTACCCTAATCCTGAAGATGTGGATAAATCCTGGGAGTAAGTTTCGTCACAGAATCCATCATCTCGTGCATGAATCCTCTCCACCACGCCGCCACCGAACAAAAGCCATGAGTTCGCCGTGGTTTGATCAGGAACCACGGAAATGCCTCCGGTGGCGAAACAAAGCCCGTTCTAGGTATCGTGAAACGGGCACGGGATTTCAATTTATACGGAATCAGTGTACTGCAGTAAAAAATACATGATCATGTCCGAGGAATGCCTCGCAGCGGATTCTGTACAGACTCCAAAGCGGCTCTAGGCCAACCTCAGGCGACGAATCAGAGCTAATGCGGGCCCCCTGACTTTCGCCAAAAATAGGGTATTAGCCGAAAACGATGAGAACAAAGCACAGATTTTGTCATGGCATTACGCCCGAGCGTGTTCCTGATAGTCCGGCACATCTTCAATTCATCTGAGAGCTAAAACTGCCCCTAATCGGAGGCCGTTTAAAATCGGAGGAGTGACCTTAGAGCTGCGTTGGCTGAAGGTTTGCTAGTCACCTAGACCTGATGGTGTTCATCCATTTATACGAACGAAGCTGGAAGACGAACCTGCAGTGCCGTTGTGTAATCTGTTCAATATGTCTTTCACACAAAGAGATTTACCGCGGCAGTGAAAAGACGATGTCATTGTGTTAATAACCAGAGACAGAGACGAGAATGATTCTAGAAAATACTGACCGATCAGTCTTGAAGACCTGGAAGGCAACGTCATTAGAAGTCATGGATTTAGGGTTGCCGCGAAGTAGGTCGGTCTTAGGCTGACAGTTCTGCGCAGAACGCTGGATAAAACGACGGTAAAAGTTCCCTAACCCAAGAAAACGCAGCAAACTGAGTTATAGTGAGAACGCTGAAACGACGTATGGCCTCAGACTTGAATTCTAAGGGATGAATACCACTCTGGTCTGTAGTGTGCCCCAGAAACGTAAACGGGGTACGGCCAAACTTGCACTTATCTGCATTAATAATAATACTAATAATAATAACAATACGGTATATTTCACAAGGCCCGCGAAGTATTCTAATTCGCATGATCAAATGTACAGTAATGATTTAAAAAATGAAGATTCAGACAGGAAGTAATAGAACAAAGATTTTACGAACATAAACTCCTAATGAGTAAAGTATATATAGCAAATATTCATTGCGGTAAAAAGCTAACAAGCTCATTTAATGGAATACGAGAGGTGAGCTGGTATGTAGAGTACATCAATGTACACTTTTGTCGTAGTAAGAAAATTTAGGAGGTCACAGTATTCGAGATGGGAACGTCCACTCGGGAAACAAGTTCAACAAACGGAAGGAGAACGGTCAAAGTGAAAAAGTCAAGTTTCAGAGGGAGAATTGCAATGTTCATCAGTTAGAAGTGCACTGTGATACAAAGAGCACGGCAAATGAATTCAAATAAATGGTTACAAGGATCCATCCAGATCTTCAAGTCACGAAGTATTTCACGGGTTCGAGGCTAAGCCCAATGGTCCTGGATCTTGTCCGTTTTCGATTGATGAGTAATGCCCGCTGACGAGATGTCGAGAGCGCGGCCCGCCAGTGAGGGTGACAGATGGAGATTAAGGTAATTGCAGGAAAGAAAATGAAAGGGAGGAAGGGAGTGGAGGGGTACAGTATCTGCTTGCAGTGCACAAATAAGCGATTCTTGATAGTGAATACATTTTTACGTACACGTAAGTAAAATTTGACATAGTGCACGCTTTGGGATACGAAGGACATTTATGACGCATAGCTTTCAAAAAAGCTTTTCAGTTTTTTTTTAATTTTCAGGTTTTGTTTTGTTTTTCCTTTTTGGTTTGTTCTTTGTATGCATAAAAATACACAACAAGAACAAAAGTTATAACTGAAGGCAGTTGGGAAAAAAGCATTTACAACGAGCATGCGACGGATGGATAGGTAGATGAACAGGTCGAGATGGAGCAACCAATGGAAGTTGGTGGTTGCGTGTTTAAGACCGAGGAAAATATCGAGGTTGTGTTTAAACACGTTTTTGAAGGCTCGTCAACAACCTTCTGCGGGAGGCTGTTCCATAAAGGAATGAGTTTATGGGTAAAGAATCAATGACGAACTCAAGTGCGGGGCCGAGTCTTAAATAGCATTTTGCTGTGACCACGAAGGGTATCTATGCTACATGGGGTGAAACAATGGTCTGCCGTGTCCGTAGAAAAGAAAGAAGGAAAATGTCCGCTTTATTGCGGTGGGTGTTTAGGGGTGAAGGTTCATTGTGGTAGGACGGGTGGGGTATGAGACATGGAAGGGACCATACTGTGGTAATACCCATGGCTGCCTGCCTTACTGTGTCAATACACCAGATAGTGATATCATAGTCACAGAATAAATAGTAATGTGGACTGAGATTTTGTTCGGGAGGTCATTTATGTTCAAGATGAAAAGAAATAGACCTAGGACAGATCCCTGTGAAACACTTATTGTCATCGGGGAAGAGTTGCAGAAAGAGGTTTCTGCTCTGGCAGAGAAGGGATGCGAGGATAAAAAGCTGCTTTGAGGATTAAGGAGCCTGCAGCTAATACCGAGCATTTCCAGCTTGTGCATTATTGGAGAATGCGCCACTCAATCAAACGCTTCGGCAGAGTCTATGCAGATTGCGCGTGAGATTTCGCAATCACCATAGGCCTGGGTTAGATCTTTCATGCGATGTAGCATGTTGGTGAGGCATGATCTGCCAGGAACGAAGCCGTGTTGAAAAGGGATAGAAGGTTGTTTTCCTCCAGGTATTCAATGCTATGTCTCTCAATGAGACGTTTAAAATTTTGCTAGGGACGCTTGTTAGACATATAGGTCTGTAAGTGCTGAAGAGATGCCGGGGTCCCTTTTGTATATCGGTGAAATGATTGCCTTTCTCCAGGCATCAGGGAATTCACCTTTGTCTAGGCAGTTCTGGAACAGCCGCCTGTATTGTAAGGCTAGAACAGCTGCTTTTTCTTTGAATATTCTGGGCCCATTGAGCTAAAAGGGTTTAGTGACTTTGTAAGTTACAGTACTTCTACGGTCTTAACAATGAAGTGCTCAATGGGGGTTATACTAGACTTAGGCTGTAGAGAAAGAAAGAAACTAGGTGGAGCGAAATTGAAAATATCTTGTAAGTGAGTTCAGAAGATATCCGCTATCTCGTCAGGCCAGAGAGCCACCAAGAATTTTCAGGGCTAGAGTGGAGGAAATAGGTTGTCTTTTGTGACAAAGACGTTTAAAGAGGCAGGAGGGGTTTCTTCTTGCACTGATCAATATGTTTTTTTGTTGCCGGTTGAAGAACTCTTTGATCTTGCTCTTGCATAGGTTCCTGATA
Source organism: Echinostoma caproni (assembly GCA_900618425.1). NCBI lineage: Eukaryota > Metazoa > Platyhelminthes > Trematoda > Plagiorchiida > Echinostomatidae > Echinostoma > Echinostoma caproni. Next base: position 41,145 of record UZAN01042500.1, on the reverse strand, counting down.
TGTTTGAATTTATTCGCGTCATCATTTAGGTTTGTGAGCTTATACCTTGCAAAGAGGACGTTCCGTTCGTCCAAAAGTCGACGTATTGAACGACGAAGAGGAGGGCAGTATTTGAATTTGGTAATTATTTTGGGACCGAATAAGCAGTTGCCTGTCCCAAGTACGTTCTCAACGTCATCATTGAGTGCGTTTGTTTCTGAAGATACATTAATAGAAGCCAAATTAGCTGCCAATTAATCTCTTAGAGCAGCGAAGTTGGTCCGTTTGAAGGACTGTAAGGTTCTTGGTGCTCACTTATAAGAGGGCCAATGCACCATAAGGTTTAAGCTCAAAAGTGAGTGGTCACTCTCGCCGAATGGGCAGACAGTGTGGACCTCGTCGATTTAGTGCCGATTGTTTATTATCACCAAGTCGAGTAGAGAAGGGGACTGGCAAAACCTGGTAGGAAAGTACACATATTGGTGCCAAGATATCTCAGCAATGAAGTCTAGAAGGAGTTAACCAAAGAAGATATCACTAGAGTTTGTCCTAACCCAGTCAATGGATGGAGCGCCAAAGTTACTAGTTTTAAGAACGTTTGCAGAGGGGCAGCGAAATCGAGGACTGCAAAGTTGGTTAAGGACAGCCTGTACCTGTGTTTGGTCGTTGGTTGGGAAGCGATAAATGACTCCTGGTAACAAGGAATCTTTGTTGGAGAGAGATGCTTTTGCCCAAATGGTGTCTATCATGGGGATGGGATCCTGAGGAACTAAGATGGCTGGAGGGAGAAATTATCGCAAATAGACAGCTACACCACCGGCGCGGNGCGGCCTCGGTTTCAGTCGCTCCTCAAAAGTGTATAGCCATCTATTTTGACTTCCCCGTCTAAGATATCTGGTGTTAGCCATGTTTCTGCTGGAGTAAGAATATGAGGCCGGAGATCTTTTATCTTTGGTTTGAGTTCAAGTACCTTATTGTTGAGGCTTAAACAGTTGGTTGACATGCATTTTAGCACTTTTTTACCAAAACTTTCAAAAGTGTTAGCATATAAGGGGCGTCCTGAGTCTAGGTTTCCATTGGAGTTACGTTCAGAAACTGCTCCCTCCCCCCTTGCTTTTGATTTGGGTTTTTGGCTGCTGCGCACGTTTGGGGTTCATGTAGTCTAAGTACGAGGGAGCTCCTGGGGGGGAGGGTTGTCCGCTTTATTTTCCCCTTCCCGTGAGGATGAGGGACTATCTGAGGGGGGGGGGCGAGGCACCTTAGCCGCTTTAGGAAAATGGAGCGCAGCAGCTTTTCGGTGATTTGTGAGGTTTGGGGACATCAGTGGGGTGATCGCTGGAGCCAGTGGCTTAGGTTTTTGTGTGGAAGGATGAAAAGCCCTCTAGGAGCGGTGGGGAGATGGAGACGCTGTTTAAGGGGATTTGATCGGAGAGATGGAGCAAATCGATGCTTAGGAAGCGGCGGACTTCCGAGAATTCGCTTTTCGCAGGTTGACGCTTTTCCTGGTTAATGCACCTCCTGCTTACAAACGTTTAGTTATTTAGTTTGTTGTTCCTCCAAACGGATTTTGTATACTTACTAATCGGCCTGGAACAAGGTTATAGGAAGTTTCATTCGGCAGTGAGAGTAGACTCGTAGTCTTCCCCACTGCAGCAGCTTGTATTCGTTGAGCTGCAGGCTATAGGGCAGAGGGTATTTCGAGGATGGGTTCGTGGGAGGTCAAATGGTCAGCAGATAGGAAGACGCGTGAGTTTTACCACAGCCTCCTGTAAACTTTTGCTATCTTTTTGCCAGCCCTTAGGGGAACATTGTGGCAACCTTGTGTGAATGGGTTTGTCTGGTGCCACTCCCCTCAACAATTTGTCGCTGGACTGGATTTTCTGTATTTGTCCAATGCAGTCCGTAACCATTGATGATTACTTAAACCCCACCATTATTCCCAGAACCCGTTTCTTATGCTTTGAGACCAGCCATTTGTGGCATTTTTGCGGCATTTACTCAGCTAGTATGAAAATTCACCTGGGTAATCCGTGAAGCATTCGCAAGCAGAGGTCAAAAGTGATCTGTGAGTTTTGAACTTCTGAGTTCTTCTGTTCGTGCCGTACGGTCAATCCAGATCCGCATAACGTCGGATAGATAAGTTCTTAAATTTTAGCTGCAACGCAAATGGTGATTAAGGACTGTTTGGTCTGGTCCGTGACAAAGAAATTATGGTGCATATTATAACTGGGTGGGTGGGTGAAACAATTCGCACTGCTGATGAGACTCAACCAGCCCGAAACAGCTGTATAGTGCTTCCTAACTTTTTAGTTCACGCTTCATTTGCTATATGCATGATTAATTTCCCCTTCGAAATTAACAAGTGATACCATGATCATTCTATAACGATTTTATGGAATCAAAATAGTAAAGATTGAAATTTTGAACGCACTTTTAGTGAGAGTTCATGTTTGGAACTTGCGAAGAGTAATCCGGGGAAGGGACAGGCATAAGGAATAACAACTTGTGGTAAGCTGGTAATGTGAAACACATAACAGCGTATTCCAGATCTAGAAAGCCTATTATGAACCTGGTTTCTATATCGCAAATTAGCCTTGGTAATTTTAATGTATTTAAGCCAATAAACATGTCATTAATGTGATCTTCCGCAAACGTAGTGATTACACCGGTGAAATATGATACCAATTTCCCTGATTTTCCATATCTGATACAAAAATCTTTGCCTAGATACCACCTTTGTAAAAACCACACCTGTATTATGTTATGTTCTGGCAAATTTGGTATATTGCAAGGCATATTGGGTTGACTTGCTTCATGATCTGTCAGATGCAATTGACTTGATGTCGCTCTCCCATTTCTTTTCCGAANTCCCATTTCTTTTCCGAATATATTGTCAAAAACATCGTTGTATTGTATGAAATTTAACTGATGGAATTTGAGCCAGTACTTCTGGTGTTGCTGCAGGAACGGAGAGAAAAACCATGCAGTCAAAAAGCAAAATTGACGTAGCCAGGAAAATGCGCTGCAAATGTTTGCAATCAGCTGTGGTTACCTTTCAAAATAGGCACGCGCAAACGTGAACAAATTCATCGCACTGTGTGTGTGGTTATGAAACCCGGTAATAATCAATTACATGTATATTAGACAACACTCGTATGTCATTGAGTCCACACCAACTGTGCGAATGAGGAACCAGTTCATGGACCCGTTGCTTCTATTAAACCTGATTCTATCGACGCCTCATTATCAGCTAGATTATTATTGATCACACGCAACAGAACTTTTCCCTTCAAGCTTTAGCCAAAACCCATAATTATTTAGCCTCGGCCATCGTAATAATGTCAAGTATTGCAATGTTCATGAAGCGATCATAGTGATGGGAGCGTATTTTTGAGAACAACGTTTATTCTCCTTGGCCCGTTAATGTGTCCATCTCTCTAAAATGGAATTCACTTTGGGAGGACAAACGGAACAATTAGCATTTACTTGTTGTGGTATCGCCTTTTAAATTGTTTCAGGGTAGTGAATGCGAAACAATATGCCGTTTGTGTCAAATTTGAAATTTTTACTGACATGAGCAGTGTATTTTAGATTTCCTTTGTAGTACATTCATGCGGCTTTCGATTCTTCTGTTCTGGAGCTGTAAAAGCACTCCACGATGAGTGGCAGTAATATTTGTTGTACCTTACCTACCGTCACACGCATCTGCAACATGGAGACTGTTAAATCGGATGGACAGAAAAGACCCTATAGCTTCATCAGCGCGGAAGACTGAGGGATAATAGTTGATTGTACATGTGGAGGTGATGATTTAAAAGAATTTGTCAAACACTTCGGTATCAAGATCAAAACATGTCGTTCAACTGTAGCCACGGATAGGGAAATAACACTCAAACCTGGATCTTACAAGACGAAATTGAACGACGAATTGACAAAACATGTGTGTGATGTTGTAGAGGAAAACCCTAAAATCACGTTAAGCGGTTGAAAGAAAGAAGCTTTCGCTATATTCGAAAAGGTAAGCATTTTTAATTCTTTAATTCGCCCATTATTTCGCACAATACAAACGGGTTAACTGAAAACAGTGAAGCCATACGAGACGTGCCAAATGTTTGGGCGATACTGGCACATCGTTTTTACGTCCTCCAACGAGTATGTAGTGCGACATTTGATATTATTACTGCGACAAACTGCGCAGCATACGATCGCCATAACTTCTCATTTCCTAACCCAGCTTTGCAACATTAACATGTGGAGGAAATAAAACATTTCAACATTCGTTGTCCTCGGAAAAGTCTGATACGTTTTGATCTGACTCACTTACAGGGGTATGACTAAAGTTTGTGCGTCGGGGCAAAAGAACTACAGGTCGTGATTAAAGCGTTGCGGGCTTTTGGGTAAAGAATAACGGGTTGAGGCTAAAGGATTGCGGGTTTTGGTTAAAGCTCGATGGGAAAATGTGTAGTTGTTTGAAATAAGCTATCATAGCAGGTTTTTCTGTGTCAAACTGAATGTGTTCGGTTTTGGTGTGAACAGTTTCCAGGGGCAGAAGGAACACGACTCTTATTTAACTTCCTACGCCGGTTTTGCCCTGCTGAAGAAAAGAATATTGCATAAAAGTTTACTAATTAGTCGACTGAAAAAAATAAGCCTCTTCAGTCCTTCTGGAGCCACCGGTAAGTTTATCGGATAAGTAATGATTTAGCTTCTTTTTCTTATTTTCAATCTTTTAGTCTATACCATGAAAATACATCATCTCCTCCCTCTCGTCCTTTCAGCGGTTTTGACACTCATAGGCAGCATGCATCACGCGGATGATCCTGAAAGGGAATAGTTCTTGGATGTGTCAACTTCTTAGATAAAAGTCCCAGCCAGACGATACAACGTAACACAATCTGGTTTTTACATAAGAATTTTTGATAACTACAGTGATTCAGTGGACGACAGTAACGGAGCAGGGGAATCAGATCCAGAATCAGTTCCACGGTAATTTCACTTAAAGAGTCAGAAACTTTTGTGCAGACAAAGTTGGATTGTGAAACCTGATTTACATCGTTTCCTTAAAGGCTAAGAGCCTGGGATTCATGTTACGTAACAACGGATTTAACGACAAAAATGGATCAACATTGTGTTCAGTTTTCATGACTTTCTTGCGATTGACGACCCTAGATTTCTCCTGTCAGGTTGACATCCAAGATTGTGATGCGTTATTCATTGTGGTAACCTCTGTGGAGTGCGTTCGAACGTTCGTTCTGACGGGAAACAATTCTTTCTGCTGATGTAGTTGTCATGACAACAGAAGATGAAGAAAATGTTTTACCTCAGGCGTTAACTGCGCTCAACTTCCAGACGGATCAGGTGGAGTTAACAATAGACTTCATTTCATCACTGAGCGAAAAAAGTTGAGTGCTTCAACTGTCATACTTTGACAGAAAATATTGATATAAATGTACCTGAAGTAATGGGATTGGATTGCCAATTAGGGCAAACGTTTGTTTAATATCAGCTGTTCTTGATTGATCAGACGCCTGACTAGATAGAGCAATGCTGAGTTCGGATACAGACTGATTCAAAGTCAAAGTCAACGTTTTATTATGGGAATTACTTACAAGCTGACGTTTGTCCTGTCCCCATAGGATATTTACGCAATAGAATCGTTTCACGGCGAAAAAGATCACATACAGTTCCAGGTAGGAGATTATAAAAAGCGTAGGCTTCAATGAATTTGCGTTTGCTTTTAGTGCTGTAGGAATGAGAGGTGTACCGAGGTTTCATCGAGTCTCCACTTTAAAGATTCAAACGTGAGACGGAAGGGTGTTCCAAGTGATGCATACTCTGACTGCAAAAGATTGGCGCCGAAATTCCAGTCGACACTTTAGAATCAGTAACTTGAAACGATGTCCCCTAAGTTGTACATAGTTCGATAACATGAGCAGTGGCCGACATGGATGGTTTGGGTTCTGCAGTATTTGATACGTCAAAATCAATTTTCCCCACGTTGGTGGTACTGAGCAGAATATAGTCCAAGTGATCGTAATCTCTCCTCATAGGTGAGATAATGCAATCCCTTGACCATCTTGGTAGCCATCATTTATGGGTGCTCAAGCATCTTGCAACTAAGGGTTCCAAGCTTGGATGGCGTACTCCGTATACGGTCGAATGTATACTGATTGTAAACGTAAGAACAGTGCTGATTCAAACCGACCAAAGACTGGCCGAAGTAATTCGACATTCTTCACAGCTGTGGGCGAAGCATTAGCGCACACCTTAAATCCTCTTGAACAACAATACCTAGGTCTTTTTCACCTGAAGTATGTGGTAGCTGCAAAAATACGATAATCTTCTCTTGTGGCGTAGGGATAGGACTTCGCATTTAGAAACATTGAATTTAATGTCATTCTCCTTAGACGAATGATAACCTGCGTTAGTTGATTTTTGAAGTGTTGGGGAGCCCTCAGGTTCTGTTACTGTTATTCCAGATTTTGGCGTCGTCTGCAAACAGTACTGCTTTTAGACCTAACACTTTCGGTAGATCATTTATAAATACGAGAAACAGACGGGGATCGAGTACGGACCCCTGTGGAGCACCGCGGGTGGCATTGATAAATCAGGATATGGAATTAAGAACACGAACTTATATGGTCCGTTGTTGAAGGAATGCTCTAATCCAATCAAACGCGAAATTTCGAATGCCGTAATTGTAGAGGTTCTGTAACAAGATTCGGTGATTCACTCGATCAAATTCTTTTGAGAAGTCCAAATAAATCACATCCACCGCATCTCCTTCGTTGACTGTTCTGGTCCATTCATCTCAAACAAGAAGTAGGTTGGTGGAGCGGGATCACTTTGCCTGAACCCGTGTTGAGCTGTCGAAAGAATTTTGTATCGTTCGAGGTGTTCCATCAGAGAATCTACCACAAGTGACTCCATGACTTTCGATTCTGGGAGTGATGCTTTGTCGAAAATTCGCAGGAACAGAATGGCAGGGGTTCGGATATGTGATTCGTCAAAAGGATCAGGGATTTCGGGTGTATACTGTTCGCACCTGGGGTTGCATTTTTTTCGCATAGCCATTAATTTTGCTTTGACGTTTTCAGCAGTAAATGATACGTAGATCAGTGAAGGATAGGGCAGACGATGCAACCGGGAAGTTAGCTGTAGACCTTCAACCTGCGATGCTGCAAGAACTTTGGGATACTAAGTTTTCAGCATTTCATCTGCTACGGTTGGAGTGGTTGCGACTCTTCCAGCGCTGCTTAGTGTTGGTATGCCAAACTTTACTTTCCGAATATGGTTAACGTGCTTATACAACATCTTAGGTTTAGAAATGAATCTCTGTGCTAGCGCCTCTTGATATTTCAGTTTATATTCACGAATCAGCCTGATGCAGTAGTGCCTAAGAGTACGATCATTATTCCACATGACAATGTCGTCAGTTGATTCGCAGTTCCTTATATAGAAATGGGCGGACAACGCTAGCACGAAACGCACACGCGAACAGCATTACATTAATGGCTCCCGTCATTAAAACCACCTGTAATCAGTTAAAAGAAACAGTCGCTTTGGAAGATTTCCATGGATACAAATATAACATAAATCGACAGGAGTGCATGCGTATGATTTTTAAACTTCTTAAAACATTCTCTTGGGCTTATATAGGTGTTATTTTGGAAGTGCGAATTCTGGAGCAAACTGGGGGCACAAAGTTCGACGCTGTGTTATCAGGGAAACTTCTCGGCTATTTGGTGGCTTGCACTCCGAAAAAACTACTGGAAGCTGCATTGGAAGCATGAATTTGTCGGTTCAGTTAGAGTAATGAAGAAACATACTGTGTCTCCAGTTGTTTCCATTGAACCACATAATAGATCAGTTTTCATGAAAGATGAGCAATAAATAAATTTGACTGTGAGTTAGTTTACATGATGGTAATATATTTCTCTCACACGGGGTTCGAAAGTCAATTGGTAAGAGTGCGACTGAAGTCTAGTATTCCTTAGTTGCATATTTGATTGGACGAATTGAGAACCGTGTTTAAAGATGGGGGTTAAAATGTCAGGACCAATTACATACAAGAGTATGCCAATTCAGTGGTCAAAATTGATGATATATCAGTAACCATATTCTCGCAAGAAAATATAAAGTTGGTTGTACAGAACTTTCTATTGATGAGAGTAACCAAGAGCATTTTGGCGGTGACTTAACTGTCATCTAAAATGAATGTACTATGGAAAGCACGATAACAGGTTGAGTGGGAAAGCACAGTTGTTACTCGAAGGAAAAAACACGAGTGGTTGGTGGAGAAATAGATAATTGTGGGGATTACATGAAATGAGGAACACATTTAATTAATACAATCTATGACCACTGACCATGTAAAGGTTTTGAATCTTGACCAAAGGTTGATGATTCGAGTCCCAGCACGGATACAAATTGGTGCACAGTACCATCGATTCGTACCCGGAACGAAACAGCCTGTTAGTGATCTCTGTAAGCTTATACGCGGATTTCTTTGACTTCGAATTCAACGTTGAACACTGGTAAAAGGCCAAGAAACTAATGACTAGTTTTACTGCAATGGAAATGTTTGTGATAATCGACAAGGAGCACTGGACAGCTGTTTGTTCCTGTTTGGCACTCGTCAGCAGTGCGTACTTTTTGTGTCCCTGTCAGGACTCGAACCGCGAACTTTCGGATTGAGACTTCAAAATCATATCCCTGGGCTACATGGTCGACGGTCACCACCTTGTGCAAATGGCTCCATCAGTGTTTTAGAGTGCCAAGCTTGGACTAGACCATCCGATTGTTCAGAAACACCAGACACTCGACGGTCTTGGGTTTATCACAAACATGTTATTAAAATTGATAGAGTTATATGCACATTATTATGTCTGCATGAAAACTACGACGAGTATTCCATAAATCATGCTTTTGTCACGTTATCATTTTCCCAATAATTAGGAATAAGTTCTTCCAATTAGCTGCATATTGATATTGTATAATGGGAACAAAACACTTGAGATATAAGTCCTACTATTCGGCCTAATAATCAAATAGGCAGTAATAATGCAAATTCATGAACACAATAAACAGAATGACATTAAAAGTTATCATGAAGTATTGGTTCACTTAGACACTTTTAGGATATCGAACCTTCTTAAATAATACTTTCCGATTTTACAGAATGAATCAGTTCAATCAGTAGTTCCGTCGGGGATATATGAGTAGAGGTATCGTGAAGTATCTTGGTGTATCACTGTTGTATTACCCTTTTTTCTGTTCAATTTATGCTCATGAACCTTCGCGTGGTAAAGATCTCGTACCAGACTAACGTTTTGCTACTCCGAAGTTGGTTAATTGTTCATTGGTTATCTCCCGATCTGTTTGATGTCCATCTAGTTAAACAGAATTCTTCATTCTACTGTTCATACTGTTCCCAGTTTGTTCTGACTTCTTCATTAGCTTACTGGTCGAGGATGTGAGCAGCTCAAAGCCAGGGACAGAATTCAGTGCACAGCTACGAGGTCTGACGCTAAAACAGAAACTGTTGACCCAACTATTTTTTAAATAACAATGAAAGATATGCAGTTTCGTGAGAGTAATGAAGCATTTCATTCAATTTCAAAGAGGGAATTCGTCGTGAGTAGGGCGAATGAAGCGTGAACTAAAATGCTAGGAAGCACTGTACAGCTGTTTCGAACTGGTTGGGTCTCATTAGTAATGCTAATCCATTGACCCGGGACCTCACAGGCAGAACGTAAGCCTGTTACCCCCTCCGCCACTGGGCAGCCGATCACACGGTTATTAATTTTCCATTTACAGCACATGGTACAACAAATCTTTGTGAGCGTGTTGCGAGCATCGCGCCTCGCTCATCTCAGCACTAGCCTCCGGGATTATGACTCAATTGGAATCTTTCACAACCTGACTGATTTATGAATCAGTTTAATGGAGGATTTTATTCAATCTCGTGTATAGAGCAAATGAAGCGTGAACTAAAAAGCTAGGAAGCACTGTGCAGCTGTTTTGAACTGGTTAGGTCTCATCAGCAGTGAGAATACATCCACCCAACTGTCTGTGAGGTCCCGAGTTCGATCCCCAGTTGGGGATTTTGTAATGATTGTAGTAACGGTAGTAGTACACATTGAACTCGGAATACGTACCACGCAATGGGGATCACGAAAAACGAATAAGGGATTAGCCATCACGGACCGGATCACGTAAGCACTGGACCGCACTGGCACTAGCATGCAATATCCCACGTAAATGAGACGCGAGCAAAAGGCCTCAGGAGTAGTAGTTCATTTATTGGAAGAAATAATGGGGATTAAATATTATGTACAAAGTCGGCTCATTGATCATCCGGGCTTCTATCATTCACGTTCCAGTATTGCTTGAATCGTTCTGCTTGTGTTTTCAGGCCGCATGGTCTCTGATTAGCTAGTGCGATCTACCTATGGCACGTAGTCAGAAGCAGTGACACGTATGCGCGTTGTTGAAGTCACCCATGAATTTTGATTAATCGCAGTTGTTCGAAAACTGTAACGCGTCGCCTCAGGGTACGCGTCCTCTCGTAGGCCCGGATCACCACAGATTGGCTGCGCTACATTTTCTTTCTCTCGAATTTATATTGTTTTCAGTGAATACCACATAATGACTGCTCGAACGGTCTATTCGTGGCCTCTATTAACGAGTTCCAAGAATGATTTGCTCAATGCTATCTTTTACGTCCTAGTCGGCTCATTTTCTGATTCCCATTCAAACGAAAAAACCAACCGCGGTGGCTAACAACCAGCGCTTAGTCGCACACTCCCATCGAAAATAACTTGCTTTCATTGGCCAGCGCGAACCTCAGGTCGCTTTTCGCAAACAAGACGGATCTAACATGCACTCTCGATTCACCGCAACACGTGTTTCGTTTGTATTCAAGAATCCTGGCTGGACCAAAATGTCGATCACCCATTAGTTGGAATCAATGGTTTTGAATGCTTCTGTAAGGACAGGAAGCACTGTGAGAAGAAAAAAGGGAAATGGAGTAATCACACACATCAACTCTTCTTGGTGTGGCAAGTTTGAAGTTCCTTTTGATTATTCCACTAATGGCATCGACTGTTTAGCTATTCAATGTTCCCCTACATTTTCGGGTTTTAAAAACACAATTATAAACCATTTTATGCATGGCCTTCTTTTATAGCCAATCTCATATTTCGTCCTTCTTTTATACATTTATACCGTCTTTCGTTCACCTGGTGGACGACAATCTCCACATTATTGTTTGGTGACTTTAATCACTCATCCGCTCAGACCAGAACCTCTTTTGGCCTAACTGATATTCGCCTATCCCCCACAAGAGGTGATCCATTTTTAGACAACGTAACTACTAAACACCCAGAAAATTTTGCCTTTAAACTCACAGCACCTGTTCCCACCAAGGTTGAAGCCTTGATTCTCATAAGACACACAGTATACTCCCGTTCCATTCAAAATACACTCACAAGAGCCAACCAAATCGCCTTTCGTCCTCTCAATCTTTCCTTAAGGAATACTCTTCCTTTGAAGCGTTCCATTAGTATAATTTCTCCGGGGTTTTCTCCCTGTCCCTCTCTACATAATGCAGTCAATCTACTAAAAAAACACTAAACCACATGTTTAATCTGTGCCACTATTTTGAAACTCTATTTGTCAGTAACCGCAGAATAGCATCTCCATTGTTGAAATCATTCGGAACACAGAAGGAAGGATTGTACATATCTAGAGACATCAGGGCTGTCAAGTATTATACCAACCGTGTAAAAGCTAAAGCCAAACGCCTCTCTGTGTCGTACACCTCCCAGCAATACAACAATAGTAAGCGCGTTTGGTAACGTATCAAATTTTTGTATGTGACCAAAGCCAAATACCGAATTTTGAAACGAATTTCGACAGTATCAAAGCAGTATTTATCCGATCATCAAGCAATGCCTTCACACCATTTGTTCTAGATGATGCCGTTCAAGTAAAGGCTGTTTCGAAAGTAGAAAACTGTCAAGTTTTTGCATACCATGAAAACCGCATCCACTGTTGGTCCCCATGGTCTTTCATTTTCCCTTCTGAGATATGGGACATATTCTCATGAGGAAACAGCATCATTTTTAAACACGTCATTAAACATCTGATGAATACGAGGCTGTTGGAAAACGATAATAATTGTTTCCATTCCCAAATCCTCTAATTCAACCGTTCAATTAAACTCTTCCGACCTATCGCCTTAACTTCTGTTGGGCTTAACCAAATAGAGCGTGTTGTCATTGCGCGCATTCAGTCCTCACTTGATGTCTCGTATGATCCTCATCAGTTTGTCTCAAACCAAACATACACGCTGTATGCAGTGTCCTCACTTGTGTATAAAACTGCCAAATCCTTGAATGAATCTACGAAATCCTGTTTGTTGTGTTTCTGAACTACTCATCTGATTTTGATCCCATTCCTCGTTCCCTTATTCTTCCTAACCTGGAGACCGTCAGTTTTTCTAGGAAGTTACTAACTTGGCTTGCCGATTACTTCTCTGGGAGAACTCCGTGTACCAGGTTAGGTCGGAAAAAATCCAAACCATCGGAGAATAATTCTAGGATACTCCAAGTTGCAGTCCTTTCCCCAAACTTACTTTCTACGTACAATAGCGACTTGCCTGCTAACGTCCCTACTTCTCTCTTCAAATAAGCGGACGATGTGGTTTTATGTTATTCCATCTCCGATTCTTCTGGTCTTTCACAATTTTCTGACAACTTTGAAAACGTTCAACAATTCTGTCACATAGGGCTACTCCTTTAATCCTTCCAAATGTTTTCAAGGTCCCTCTACATTATCACGTTCATCTTTCCCATCTGAACCGGTATCGATCGGCTCTGAACCAGTATCTTGAGTAAACTGCACTAAATTCCTGCTTTTCTATTATGCTAATCTTCATTGGACAGCTCACCTTCAACATATCGTCAAAGAGCTTCAACGCCTTCCTTTTTTCTCCGTAAACTTCGTCAGTTTCATATTAAACAATCGATTATTTCCAAATTTGTGTACCACTTTTTTTCCAGGAATTACTTTATTGCTCACCTGTTGTTTTTCCAATCTCCTCAAGAAAGATTTCAAACTGCTTTAACGTGGACTGACCATCATCAGCCTTGTCTGCTCAATGCCGGTGGAGAAGTTGGTAACTCACCTGTGCGAACGTCATTTGAATGCCTGTGAAAAGTTTGCACATAAAATTCGTATTCACTCCACACATCCGCCACACAGAGACTAAACTTCCTGTTGTCCTCATCTGTCAACTAGATCCCAATACCGTAGTGTTCTCTCTCGAACAAACATATATCGTAACTCTTCGATAGCCTCATTAGCGTGTATTCTAGTGAACAAAGAACAAGTTTTGATGGACTTTCTTAACAGTCTAGAGATTTAACTCTCTTTTCTTGCGATTTCTCCTTCACAAGTAACTTCCAATTTGTATATTTTTAACTGAAATGTAGTTATTAAAATAACAATTACACTAACAATAACTGATAACGATCCCACATCATTTCAGCCGCACTCAATCTTGAATACCCTGAATCAATGCTGCAGGTGTAAGTCTTAAAAACACAGAGCTTAAAATTGCGGTTTTTCTACAACTGCTACCGGGTAGTCAATTATTGAAATGTTAAACTACTGATTCACCAAGACTGAGGGACAAATAAGCTACAGTCTGATTAGATAGCTTGGGCAGTGTCTTTTCTTACACCTGATCTGTCGAAAGCATCTTGCCTCTTCTCACAGTTCATTCGTGCTATGTGGAATATATTTACGAAATTCAATATACGTTGTCTCTTGCATTTTCTAGGCGTAATCATTCCTAGCATAAAACAACGCCTTTACTCTTAGAAGGATGCACGAAATATACATTAAAGACTCGTGGATGAATTACATGTAACGAATAGTTAATGATCTCATTAAATGTACTTCTAAGTTATCCGATCTTGTAGCATATCTTTCGGATCTGTTACTTTTGACATGCTTTTCTAAGCTAAGCTTTTCCAATTCAAAATGTAAATTACCTCTCCCAGCGTTATGAAGAAGCATAACGTAAATGCCACCGTTTCACATTCATAGCGTCAAATGTTGATCATTGTTTCAAAAGAGTTCCACGGAAAAACTTTCAACAATAATCACTGCAAGTCATATTGCTCAGAACTACAAGACGCAGAGGTATTTCCGAGTCACGACATGCAAATGTGGCATGCCTAAATCTCACTAACTAAATCACGTGATCATCTAAACGAAAATGACTATCAAGCCTATCCACTCTGTGTGATCTTACGACCTCGATCAATGGGCTGCATGACTGTGCATCGATTTGAAATCTGACTGACTGATTGCCTCTGAATAAATCCGGGCTCAAGCAAATAGCTCAGATTAAATCAGGCACCAGGACGCAAACATTGGGCTATTTCAGATTGAACAAGCCTATCGACATGCCTTCGTATTACATCAATGAACATAATGTACAATGAATGTAATCAAAATGAATCATGTGCAGCTGGAAGGAATTCTAACTCTTGTAGCGCTCAATCCTTAGAAACGAATCAGGAATGTGGTGATTTAGGGGTTAGGGGAAGAACCAAGGGTGCCAAATTGAGAGCCCATGCCAGAACAAAGCGTATGTTTAAACAATCCTTGGATGCGAATAACGAGTGTGGCGGATACATTTCACAAACTCAGAAACCCCAAGGGCCAGTATCAACGGCTGTTTTACCACCTCAATCGCACATGTTTCATGATCATCCCAGAAAAAGTTGTAATCTACCAGTTTCTATAACTCGGAAAAGTATAGAACAATCGGCGGTAAATTCTATTACCGGCTGTAGCGAAGGCCACACATATACAAACCGGCTAAAACCCCCACCTAATCCATCAACACGAGCAATATTGGAGATTAGAGAACATGATCCTCATCAGTCCAATGGTTTTATCACTTCGGAAAACACATCCAACTCAAACTCTTTTGGACTTTTTATCACCACGGGGAGTGAGAAACAAGAGCTGCTTCCCACTTGTTCAGAAGTTCAAAAAAGATGTTGCCATCCCGCTTCGTTTGTACACATAAAGAATATGACGAATAACTTGGAAGATCAATACTATAGAGAAAATACCACCCTAAGGCGGTCTGTTTCGGTTATAGAAAAAAAGAGCCCTTCCACTAGAACTCGCTATGTGACAGAGTTGAAGTTGAATCTAAGCAAAGGGCGCACTCAGCAGATGTGTAAAAACTGGCCTCCTGACAATAATGATCGCGAATCACCTTCCGAAGATAACGGAGATCACACAGACGTGGAAGACGTTCAGGTAAAGGCCATTTTATGTCGAGCAATGAGCGCAACTGAAAGTCAATGTCACGCGCTGAATGAGGTTGAGAGCAAAACAGGTCAAGATGTGGTGAAAATCATTGCACAGCCGGGGAGCACTAAAGCACCGACGGAGATATCATGTGGTCAGAATATTAAACACAAAAAAATGGAACCAAAATTAACATTCCAAGAGCGCCCCAATATGTGTGCTTCGAACGAAGTTACTTTCACGAATGAGAAAACCATTGACGAAAAGAATAATCCGCGGGAATCTACTCGTGAACTAAAACGCTCCGTGGGTCAAATCGGACCGGTGCCGAGCCTGGTTGAACCTAAGCGTCCATTTACTTCACAGGTCAATACTAGAGAGGAAATGAAAAACACTACAGAATCATTACTGGGAATCTATTCCACACAAATGGCAGCTCATGTTAATATCAGCCCAGGAACTGTCTCAGTCTCTTCCTTGTTAGGTCCAGGGCTACAGGTAAGCAATTCAGAAACGCAGGCATCGCCTTCTGTATTGAAAAAAACCGCTGAGTGGCCCAACGGTTCTACGAGGACCGCGGATTTTAACAAATTCATGAGGGAGACGGCTTTGAACAACATACAATCTGTTCTTAACGAAACAAACCAAGGAGCATGTTTTGATGATTCTAGTGTAACCAGTGCTTGTACTATGATGCGGTCTTCCATTGCGGAGGAACCATCGGCCCATACCATAGTGGAGGGAGTCAGCACCGCTACTGTGGTTTGCCCGGCTGTTGGAAAAACATCACGAGGGACACAATCGGAGCAACTGGAACAGGTTAAAGTAGTTCGTGATATGCAAATTCAAACTGGGTTTGTGGAGATACCAGAGGGAATTCCTCTGCGATTTATTTCGGCCTATGAGGTAAGCTGGGTGAAAATCGCATTAGTGTATCGCACTGACGCCAGCACAATTAGTCTTTATTTGATTCTAAGGCGTTTCCAGAAAACCAAATAGATGAGGAACTCAGCTACAGGATGCATTTTATCGTTATTTTATTTCACACCGCTTCGTTAGTTCCGTATACACATTAAAAGCGTTTTAGGCCTGCGCAATAATTGTCTGCAAGCAGCATGTGCCATAAGCCCCTCTCTATGTTATCGTAAACAACTTAGGTTCCCACTGAGACGTGCTAGAATACATGAAGTTTGTAATTCGTAATTAGGGAATTTCTTTCATCACCTACCGTCAGGAAAAGCTGAAACAACACGATTACACAAAAGACCTTGCGCGAGGGTAGGAAATCCCTAATCAGGGGGCTGCGTCACATTAGCCCGGTTAGGCTCCCTGGCTGAGGAGCTCGGGATGATTGAAACCGATGGTTAGAGACACTGAGTGATATGACTGAGTGTCTTAAACAATGGTGTTCCTGCATCTTATCAATTTCTTTGCAAATTCAGACCACCGAAATTCTCCATTTTCTGTTCCACTCTGCATCCAATTCTCCTGTATTTCTCCTACTGTTCATGCAAATGAGTAGCCAAAAGACAGCAACCAAAACCGGCTCACGAAAGTGCATTTTTAATGGTTACACAAACTAAAACTAAAACTGAAGCATAAAAGAGCTGTCTGTTCTTTGAAAAAGACAATTTTGAGAAAATTTAGTGATGAAAATGTAGTTCACCACTGATGATTGTATCATAGTGGCAAAAGCCAAATCAGCTAGTTACACTTTGATAGTTTTGTTGATCAAATTTTTAAACCTGATTGAACTGAAGAAATATTTAAAATATAATAAACTAAACTACATACGTAGGTAGCTCCATTATGGCGACGAAATATGAGTCATTTACAACAAACGTTATTTCCTTTGTCAAAGTCAAAAATCGCTTTATTCATACTAAAGGATGGTTTCTCATCTCCTTGAACACCAGGATCATTTATCATTGCATAAGGTCAAAAATAAAAAGTAGAATACAGCATCGTAAATTTAAAAGAAACGTGGTGTAAAAGTTTGAAAATGGATATCATTTGCTTAGGAAATTCAAAGAATATTATCTAACAGATGCCTTGTGTGCCAGAAATCTCGAAATATATGAGATAACGAACAAACGGTAGGCAGTGATACGAGTGTACACTAGTTTATAACGGCACCTAGTTAAAAAAGTGGACACGCATTGTTCAAGTTCTGTGTATAATGGGTGAGTGATGCCTGATAGAATATTCTTACAGAAGTTTTCGCAAGAGGTAAAATGTTTGTCGGCAATAAAGTTAAGCAAGTGTAAATAGGGAACATCGCTTGTGTGCGAAATCATTTGAATAGACTGGCGTAGGATTGTGTAATCTTTGACTTTATACCGGCAAATGAAACTGGGGAGCAGTAAAGAAGATCAGTAACAATACCAGAGTATACAAATCGGGTGAATAAATACAGTGAAAGAGCGAAAGCGGGAAATGAAGAAACACACTCGTCGAATCTTTTCGTAAGTAGAGTTTAAATGTAAATTCCAGATAAGACCTTGGTAGATAGTAACACCGAGTTATTGCGAACAACTTACTGTTTACCGGAACACAGTACAGAGCGACGTCTTACAAAAGAATGTAGCCGTTCTTTTTTGACTCGCGAAAAGGTGAGATCCGTACATATAGATGAGTTAAGACCATAGGCTTAAGGCAGACAACTCGGTTTCCAGAGGCAAGAAACGGAGATCATCTAGGAATTCGGAACCCATATTGACACCCTCAGCATACTTGTTAGTAAGATTGTCCTGGTCACTGGGTAGCTCTCGAATATAGAAAGAGAAAAGAAAAGGCGACAGAATTGCTCCTTGGAGCACCCCTGAATTGACCGGTGGCAAGTCAGACGTTTTTCCAAGAAACTTCGTGAAGCTTGTTCTACCGGTAAAATAATCTTGGAGTAGAGAGAGGATAGTACGGGACAATACATCACCTTGGAATAGAGGCAAAAACCTGTCCCTGTCGACACAGTCAGAAGCATTACTATAGTCCAGGAAACATGAAGTGCTATACCATGCATGTCTAGTGATTGTAAAACTGAGCTTACCAAATGCACAGGGGCGTCAAAGGGAGAAAGTTCTTTGCGAAAAGCGCATTGAATGCGACCTCACTGCTCAGTGTTAGGAAATGTTACTGAGCATAAAAATTTCGACAACTTTCTAGGAAAACATAAGGAGAGGTGCTTGCTGTGATGGCACCATGCTTTTCTTCAAGCCGGGGTTAAATAAATATATATATATATATACATATATACATATA
>UZAN01042499.1:15762-46009 GCA_900618425.1 Echinostoma caproni | reverse complement strand
TATATATATTTCACAAACGTCTATGCCAAACAAATCGTAGCACAATGATCTTTAAAAAAAGAAAAAATGTTTCAGGATTTGCATGACGGCTGGATACTGCCAGGTTGCAGTGGTCTCAGTAGTTCCTCTCAGTCAAGCAGAACAATTAGTCATGATTATAGTCATTGCAGCACGCATTAATTTCCCAGCAATCCGGATTTATTTTCGTGTTGTTTCCTCATACGGTTGTGCTAATGACAAGCCATGTTGAAATGATCTATGAGCATGGAATGGTGGGTATCCATGCGCTACGTAACCATGACCGAACTCGAACTACAGAATCACTTACGTTTAGTTTACTTTGGCTGGCTCCTCCGAAAGGCTAAGCCGGCTCCAGACATGGTCATGAAGTTCCTTGGGAGTTTGGTACGAAAGACGTCCTCACCGTCACTCGGCGTCTTTTTATATTGAGGGCGCGCCTCTATCCTTTGCATAACCAAGCGCTAACTTCAAAGCAGCAGGAAGTAATCCTTCGCTTCGGAAGTGAGGGGGTTAATGAGTTAAGTTTTAAAAGGTCAGTCATCGATCTTCGTCACGACACCATTGGGCTTATGCGGCCTTTAAACAGAAGCTAGGTAACCAGCCTGAAACCCACCACACCCTGGTAGTGCCGCCGCTGTTTTTTCGCGACTGCTTGTTTGTTGCCACAACTTATTCACAGAGTACAGAATACCAAGTTAATGACCCCTTATTTCGTACTGTCGTCAATGACGCATGTATCCAGGTTAGAAATTTGTACCAACTCGGAACAATTGGGTGTGTCGAAGATTCATTTATCTATGTGTTCCGATTAATAAGAGTATCTGAATTTGATTTTATTTCTAGTCAATGCTCCAAGGAGACGTAAACCTGTTTAGGCTGAAAGACATTGGGGTATTTATCATGTGATACCTTAAGTGGTGAAGCGGTTCATATACCTCCGTAACCTGGAAAATGGAATGGGTCTCACGGAACGAACATCCTATCGTGCTTAAATGATCAATGATCAGAGGATAAGCGTGTGCAAAACTATCTTAGAAATAAACCACTGATTATTCTGTTGACTAGTGAATCGGTCGAGGTGAGTAAACCATAGAGAAGTGTTGAAAAGGCAATTAGAATGGGTTGTCTATGGTACGATAGTCTGTCGTATGGGTCAAACGCTACGTGCATGAAGGAAGACCATTTCAGCTACTAAGCTACTGTTCCAACGGGGTTTCGCTTCCTTGGAAATCGAGGTTGTTTCCGAAGAGCAAATCCAAAACCAGCACGTCACGGAACACCAGGTCAACTAAAGCCTTTAAACTTCAGGTGAAACCATTGGAATTTCAACCAATCACATTCTACTGGGAATCCTGCAAATGGATCGGTGCTTCAACCGTCATACATCGCCATTTAAACCGGGTCGATCAATATCCCGTCGAATCCGACTGAACGGGTTTCTCCATCGACAAGAATAAGTACTTTTTGAATGAGTTGTCGAATGAGGATGAAAGAAAACCAGATTCTGAATGAATTCTTCGGTGAAGGCAACTTACCCTCGTGCACAAGAAAGTCGCTGACCAAGAATAAGGGAGCCGTGCGTCGAATACGACACTTATCTCCAATTAATACCCCGTTTTCATGACATTTGTGTAACGAACAGCAGACGGGGTGGAACCCGCAGTCACGAAGATGTGATGTGAAGCACTTACGTTCCTGCCTATTCTTTGAAGCTGATTTCCCATTTTCATTGAAACGCGTTATCTACTGCCCAGTACAACTCAATGCTCGGCTTTGTTTCTATGGTGTTGGCTTATATTCCTAAGTCGGACAAGAGTTTCCTGTGGATCTTTCAGTTTGTTTCGAGTATTTTACACTTTTTATCACGAATAATTATAATACTAATTGGAACAGATATCCGCTCTACTGAGAGCATACAGGTATTCCTTGCCAAAATCTGTGCTTGTGGTGGTGGTGAGAGTGGATTTTGTTGAAATGTGAACATATTACGTTCTGCATATGCACTTGTCCTTCCACTCCCTTTGATTGCGAGTGCATTATGCAGTTGTCCTCGGCACACATTGGTCACTCCTGAACTGCTAGTTTCTAGTGTGACAAGGAATCCAACGGTTGTGGTGGATGATGTACCTACGAGGAGAGAGAGATGAAAAGCATGACTAATCTTGGGGTATCGGTAGCCGTAATCATTTGTTAGGAACTGTATCTTGGTGAGCTGCCACGCCTGGCATGAAAGATAGCAGGCTAGGTAAGGAGAAAAGGTTGTTTATCTGTGTCCGAAGCAAAGTCATTCCAAGAACGCCCCCCTCTCTCTAGTAACCTAGAAGTAAGTCTTCGGGTGTTTGGGAATGGATCAAACAATAACTCGCTATCGCAGCTCAATAGGCTCCGTTGGTTAGGACACGTTTTTTGCGTATACCGGTCTGTGGTCTACCGCAGCGCGCCTTATTCGCAGTGGCTGTTACAGGCTGGAGAAAGCCACGGGGAGGCCAGCAGATGACGTGCAGGCGAGGAATTAAGAAATGCGCATAGCGAATAATTCAAATTCAAATTAGATGGCACAGAACGTGACTGAACTGTTGCAGTCGTTCTCGCTGCGGAAGCTGTGCCAAATATGAAACTGATTGATGCTTCGATACGCTAGTTAAATCTGACGATCCATGTACGGGCCAGTGTTTAAGCATCTCTCGTTGATTTTCGTCTTCAGCACGCACGGACCAAGTCTCAGCCGTAGATCACTGTCGGGCATGTGGTCAAACAATACACGCTAGGTTTACTCTGAAGAACAATCTCGTTGGAAACTTGGAGTGTTTTTTACGATGACGGCATTATTTGTGCGCACCAGAACCTTTTCATTCACCTGACCAGTTGAACAAACCGTGGTCCCAGTTGTTTCCAAGTCAAACCGCCATGAACTGATCAGTTATTGATACGGTAGTTTCGCAGTGAGATATAGCGTGTGGAGAAAAGCTTTATCTAACATCNCTTCCTTGAGTATCACCCAGTCTACCATGGAGTTCACTACACGAAAGTGCGTAATAAAAAAACGGCTTCCGTGATAGAGAACAGCTCCGTACAAACTTGAGCGAGTCAAACACCTGGTATCAAAAATGAACGATAAAATGCGTTACGTTTTCAGTCAACGACCCAGTCGAACTCAATAGATGAACGACTTGGCATCAACTGATCATTTGGATGCCATTTTCTAATATGCTGACGCAGTTCATAATAGGTATTTGCTTAAATTCTGGTCATTATTCCAAGGTATGAAATCAGTGGTGCATGCATTCAACCCACCACCTGACATGAGAGTATGAAAACCCTGATTAGCAGACTATCATATTAGGTCGTGTTAGGCTACCTGGGTGGTAATTTTTGGGTTAGTGCAACCCGTGTTTACATACGCCCTGGTGGCGTTCACGCATTTTATCAATATCCTTGCAATGTTAGTCTACCTGGATTCTCGATCTTCTGCTTGGTGTTTATTTCGGCATATAACTGTTTCCTTTACTCCATCCAAATGGGCAACCGGAACCGCCAAGGTGGTGGTGTTGTAGGGGTTTAGTCATTGTCACCGGCGTGCTTCGGACCCCGTGGTCCGGAGTTCGAGCCCCGCCACCTCCACCCAACATAGGTGGTGCGGACAGCTTTGCTATCGTCCGACTCTATACCACGCTTGGTCTATCGGGGATTTATGTGGATTTATGTTTCGAGCAACGGTCTAACCGAACTCACTATGCTACGTGTGGGGTACCACATTCTGATACCAATATTCGTGCTTCGAAACGACATTTGATGATATCCTGAAAGACATCATATAGTCATACTGAAACCATTTTTCAGTACGAGAATGTAGTGATTCATAACGTGCATCTAACAGAAATACTGGTTAAGATTTCATCTCTTCAAAACAATGGTGTGGTCTATGTGCAGCGGTTAGTAAACTTTTGAGTCGCTCTCACTCGAAAGCTGTACCAAGAGGCAAGAATTCCCACCACAGTTAGATGCATCCTTGATTAGAGAGTGTAATAATATTGCGTGCTAGTGCCAGTGTGGTCCAGTGCTTAGATGATCCAGTCCGTGATTGCTAATCCTTGGTTCGTATTCCGAGTTCAGTGCGTACTACTACTGCCACCAACACTATAATCACTGCACTTAGGTATTCCCAAGTTAACACGAGTCAGATGTACTTTATGCACTCGGTTGAAATGAGTAGTGTTACAATTTCAAAAGGCTAGTACGGGGTTGAGCAGAGTCATTTCTTAAGAGAACAGCATAAAATAGGGTTGAATAATATTCTATAGAACAAAACGTCTCATTTGCAATAACTGTTGAGTATTTTCATGACTGNCTGTTCGTCGATGAGCATCAATCCGACAGTTTGTTTGTTTCTTCTCTAGTTGAAATAGAACAGTCCTCTACGCACAAATGTGATTAATAACTCACCACACTCCTCGCCTCTCGAGCGAAAATTAACTCTGCATACATCAAGCAATGACGTCTTTCTTCTGAATATTTGGACGAATCTTTCTCCGGTTGAAAAGGACGTTTGGTTTAATGCACAATTTTTAAAGGTCTGTCAAAATTCTGTTTGTCCGTCGTGTTCTTCTCAGTAGACATAGTCCGATCTGCTGCACCGTCAAACTGCGTCTCGTATTCGCCATCAGTATATATATATATATTCTATCTCAAGCTTCCGCTAACTCAGTTGGCTGGGGTTTCGCCAATGAAACTGCAGATCATGTGTCAGACAAGCATGACTCTGTGCCTCCGAAAGCCTCAGTGTGGTAGGGAGTGAGTGTCTCGGTTTGTGGCTGGTCACCAGTCCCCTACACCTTGCGAATTATTCTTATATGCCCAAGCGTCTTGAACACCCTCCACTGAGGAAGCCATACTCACTGTTTTCTCGTGGCGGAGATGTTTTCTCACCAAAGTGAGAGGACGAACAGCCGATATCCGGGTTTATAACCGCATTGATGAACCACTATAAGTTCATCTATTGAAGTTGGCTAAAAACTAGGAAGAGGCGTACAAACCCCATACACACCTTCCTGGTTGCAGAAGTGCTCACCGGCTGAATCAGGCATCAAGGTGTACTGAGCACCTTGGACATTGACCCCGTCCAAAGGGCGCATGATCCAGTGAACTGGACAACGGCCTCCGATGGACTGCGCACTCCGAGCTCCGTTCTGTTATCTTGCAGGTCTGACGCCGCTCTAGTCAAAGGCTTCCGATGGGGACCCCGAGGTTATCCCCTTTCCTCGGCTATGGGAACTGGGAAGTAACATGTCCACACAACCAACGAACATATTCTACAGATTTTTTGTAGCAATGTTGTGGCACATTTGCCAGTTATGTGTAATTGGTTACGTGTTGAAAAAAACTAACTCTTTATGATCCCCAATCTCCATGTGAGTCTGAACTGAACGACGATCAACCGCTCCGGAAAGAGTTTGTCCGGGGACACGATTTTAAAGAAATCAGGGATTTTCTCACGGACCCTTCGGGGCAATTAATCTGCCAGCTCTTCACACTCCTAATTCCCCTTCTTCACGGTTCTCCGGTTGTAATCTGCTCGAATGGCCGCCAACTACTCCATCAGTTTCTTGAGTGTCGTCATAAATCTTGTAGGCTGGCGCCTAGAGCCTTCAGTTGCCTGGACGGCAGTGACCTTCTCAGCGACTTCTCTCACGACATCCACCAGTTTGAATGCAATCATGGGCTTTCCGGCATTAACTATCCTTGCCGTCTCCCACGGGTCTTCCGATGAGGCTCTCCGTGAAACGATCAAGGAGTAATTTCAAACGCACAGCGTCGTCTAAAGTCGAGAGCACTCAATCCAACATGTATGCGAGAAGGGGTCCACGCTAACTGCAAACTGCGCCGCCTCCAACACTACCCGTGCCTCGACCCTGAGAATCGCTCGAAGATCCGTCAGCTCTTCCCCGGATCGACCAAATCCATGTCAGCTCCGCGATGCCCTCGAACTCCTCCAGGAAGGTTTGCCCGTCCCCATCATCGAAAGCTGCATGCAAAGGAACCTTCATTCCGGCGGTGGCACCAAGTGTTCTAATTCCACAAGGCAGTGATGGACTGGGGAGACTCATTTACAAAGTGAACAGCATAAGATAAGGTTAACTAAGATTACATACAGAACGAAACATCTAATTTTCAACCGTTAGTTCGTATTTTCTTGAATGTCTCTTCGTCAATGATCATGAATGCGACAGTCAGTTTGTCTTTTCTGTAGTTGAAATAGGACAATCCTTGCATCTACTCGGAGATTCCATAGAAATCCAACAATAACTTCTTTTGGTGTCCACCCTATTCACCAATGTGAGTAGTACCTCTTAACAGTGGTGGTGGTGTATGAAAAAAATCAAGTTACATGAGCTCTGTTCCAGAACCGGAGCTAGTCATTCCCAACCCAAAACCTGTAAGTAAAGCACAAAATCTGCTGAGGGTGGAGCGAGAGAAAGGCGGAAGCGAAATGTTTTAAAAGGCCGTATGCATGAATCTACCCGAAACGATAACCCAAACACGAAAGAAACATACTGAGCAGAAAATTGTTACCCTTAGAAGAATTGGTGCTTCCAGATGGGTATCGGTGTTCTGTCTGTGAGCTTCACACAAACTATCAATCAGCCATCTTTGTCACATACACACACTCACTGGGGAATCCAGACTGCTTCAGGTGAACTTGGAAAACAGAGTAGTCCAAACCCCAAAATAACTTGATGCCTAAAGTAACCGTGTCAATATAGCACTAGTGATTGATCAAGTTTCGGAGCTTCCTCCCCCAAAGCGAATGTTAACAGATCATGAAAGGGTTAGGGAAGATACCTCTTTTCTAAGACTGGTGGAGGATTTGATTTGCTTATGTGACGAATTCGTCGCGTAAATGAGGCGTGGACTGAAAAGCTGGGGAGCACTGAATGGCTATTTCGACCTGGTTGGGTCTCATCAGCAGTGTGAATCCATCCATCTAACTGGGGATCGAACCCGGGACCTCACAGGTAGAACGCAAGCATTCTACTCTCTTGACCACTGGGCACCTGATCAGACCGTTTTTCATTTTGAATGTACACAATAAATCACAACCGATCTGTGCAAGCTTGTTACGGTTTGATCAGCTGCCCAGTGACTGAGTGGGTAGTATGCATGTGTTCTACTTGTAATGTGCTCCCGGGTTCGATCCCCAGTTGGGTCGATGGATTCGCACTACTGATGAGGTGAGACCCAATCAAGTCGAAGCAGCTGTTCAGCGTTTCCCATCTTTTCCGCTCACGTCTCATTTATAAGACGAATTCATCATCTAATCAAATCAAATCCTCCATTCATCACATAATCCAAGTTGAATACTCCAAGTTTTTGTAGGCATTTGGGGTTGCTTTTTTGTGTGATGATATAGGGATTGGATTTGTGCACGTTTCGTTTATTGATTGTTTGATACACTGCTTTCATTCGAATTGCCCGTATCCCTTAATCCTGTTTCATACACACACACAGTAGACAAAAACATTCAGCCACACACCCGTCTTGCTCATGTGCACAGTGTGTGTGTGTGCTGGTCATTGAATCGTTTGTCGTTCAACTGTGTGGCTGCTGCACTGTCACACACTTGGTCATCCCATGCGCGATTCGGTGCAGTTGGTGCCCATCGATCCCACACTGATATTCAATTATGCACACTGCCGGTTGCTGGGTTCGTTTATACTCAGTTCTCTGTCCATTAAGCGGTCCGACGTGTACGGGGGAAAATACGTGACTAACTTCACCAAGTGTGGTATACTGTGCGGTTGTGACTACCCAGGGGAATGCGGGGAAATGTGGACAGACGCAGTGTATCCGAGACGCACCATCCAGGTGTCCATTATTACATCTTTCCACTACAGTTCGGTTGTCTCGGTCTATTTTGTATAAACCCCGGGGCAAACGAACGAAAACCATGCATGACTGTTCAATCTCAGCAATCATATGTATATATATATATATATATATATATATGTTGCACACACGTCTGACGCCAGACTGTGTGCCGAACAAATGTAATGATAAAATAATCTTTACGAAAAAAAGAAAAGCGTTCCATGATTTGCATATGGGATGAATACTACCAGGTTGTCCAGGCCAATGCAGGTGAATTTTCTTGGGCAAATCACAACCGAAGCCTTCGGCTAGTGAAAAACTGACTCGCAAGGTAACGGGGGACGGTGTGTGAAAACCGCAATCCATTGGTGGCCGGTGCCCAGTTCATCAGGTCATGCGCCCTTTGGACGGGGTCAAACGTCCAAGGTACCCAATACACATACGTACCCAATCGAGCCGGTAACTACTGCCCTCAATCGTAAAGGTCTGTGTGGTTTGTACGCCTCCTCATGGTTGGTTTGGTATCAGGGTTTTTGGCCAACTCCCCTAAGTGAACTGCCCGTGGTCCACCAACCCGGTTATAGCCCCAGATTCAGAAGAACTGAAATCAGAATCTGACGAGAAGATTCAAACGTTTAACATACTGGCTGTTAGTAATCAGACTTGGTTTGTATCTGGTGTGTTTGTGTGTGTGTGGGGGGGGGTTGCTCCCCGTAGGGATCACTCGAATTATGGAAACACTTCTCGCGCTCATCGATGAACTGTTTGACCAATCACCATAAAATGTAACATCGTATAGGTACTCTGGCATCACCCGTCACCGAGAATCAGGAGTAGCAATTCGTTTATTGAAAGAAATCATAGGGAATAAGTAACATGTAAAAAAACAGAAGTTTATTGGTTATTCAGGTTTCCACCAATCGCGTGCTTGTATTTTTGACGGCATACAGCCTCTGTCTGGACCGCACGACTTCTGATTGGTCGTCACGACCGACCTGTGGTTCGTTGTCCAGACGCTGTAACGCGTATGCGCTTTGCTAGCGTCATCGGAGAGGGTTGACCCACCCTGGTTGTCCAAAAACTATCGCTCTCCGTGGCTGGCGTTATCCCGTAGGCTAGGATCACCACCCACGTTCTCATTTGAATCATGGTGACTCCCACGCCCACAAATCTCAACAAGGTACAACTGCATACTCTTAAAACTATAGGGGTTCTTGATAAAAAAAAACTGTCAAATACTCGGAACAAACTGAAAGATTCACAAGGAACTCTGGTTTGACTAACGAATACAAGCAAACTCAATAGAAACTAAGCTGAACAGATAACAGTGATTTGTCAGGCCACTGAGTTATACTGGGCAGCAGCGTTTCAGGAAATATAGGGAATCAGCTTTAAAGGATAGACAAATAAAAGTGAGTGCCTCATGGGGATTTTATAGTAACAAGCTTGGATCATCCCATTTGATCGTTGAGAAGCCCCAGGCATTCTTGATGGTCTTAGGTGTGGGTTTCATTCCTTGGGAGATCGTTAATTCTCCACATCTTCATGCATTTACATGCGATAGAAAGGTTTATGATAACCGACCCGAAAGTTTTGCGGTTCGATTCCAGACAGGGACACAGAAAGTAGGCACTGCTGAAGAGTCCCAAACAGGACGAAACAGCTATCCAGTGTTCTTTGTCGGTTATTACAAATATTTCCATGACATGATTCGTGGGATAGTAATTTTAGGTAATTACCGTATTGAACTCATGGTTGCCTTATTCTTGGTCAGCGACTTTCACTTAAACGAAGATGAATTGCCTTCATCGAAGAATTCATTCAGAATCTGTCTATCGTCCTTCATCCTCACTCGAAAATTATTTATGTTTGTCCATGAAGAAACCCGTTCAATCCGCCTGGACGGGGTTTGAACAGACGACCCATCGGTGACGTGTGACAGTTGAGGCATCAATCACTTTGTGAAGTTTCCAATAGAACGCGATTGATGGGATTCACTTGAATTTACAGCGGATTCACCTAAAATGGAAACAGGGTATAGAGCAAGGGGAGTACAGATAGACAGATACATCGATCAATAATCTAATTGATCATGCCTAGTCGCGTGCGATCTGATGAGGGTAGTGTCGAGTCTTAGTCATACAACTTACTATGATCAGATTTGAAATCTCACCTCAGTACGTTTGAACGTTCGCCGATCAATTTTCACGTTAAGACGGTAAACTTGGTCAGTCAACTGGTTCTTTTTTCAGAGGGGGAGAAATTCGTCGTGAATGTAGCAAATAAAGCGTGAACTGAAAAGCTAGGAAGCACTGAACAACATCTGTTTCGACCTGGTTGGGTCTGATCAGCAGCAGTGCGAATCCATCGACCCAACTGTGGATCGAACTCGGAACCTCACAGGCAGAACGCAAGCATGATACACACTATGCCACCGAGCAGCTGATCAGACCGTTTTTCATTTTTCATTTACATAATAGCTCAATCCATCTTTGCGAGCTTGCTACGGGCCACAGACCTGGCCCATCGCAGTACTCGCCTCTAGGGTTGTGACTCATCATTCAAAATCTTGAGGGCAAATAAAGAGCCAATCAATTTCAAACGTAATCAACTGGCGTGTATTGATATTGACCCATGCTGAGCATGGGTCAGTATTTATGCATGTGTTCGTTTGTGAGTATGAGCTGTGGAATGAAATTATATCGTAGAAATTGTAAATGAAAAACGATCTGATCAGCTGCCGGTAGCCGAGTGAATAGCACGCTTGTGTTCCATCTGTGAGGTCCCGGGTTCGATTCCAGATCGGGTCCACGAATTCGTACTACTGACGAGATCGAACCTGGCGAAAATAGCTGTCCAGTACTTCCTAGCTTTCCCATTCACAATTCGTTTGCTCTATACACGACGAAACTATCTCTGTCATTTTTCTCGTGACCTCAACAGGACGTACCTCAAGGCTTGGCAAACGTACATAACGACTTGCCTAAATCTATGGAGCAGTGATGAAGTGGCACATATCACCATGGGTGTTGAAGTTTAGATTTTCAACACCCCTCTCGCTCAACTTTTCACATCTTTGTTTACCCTGACAACTTTAAAACGATTGCGAACCCCCCTCCCGTGAATGGCGATTCGACAGCCGTGTGCTGAATAAAAAGAAATAAAAACTTAATACTAATTGAGAGGATAATACTATGATTATTGCACAATTTATTTCTTCCCAACTTAAGAATACCGGTTACTTGTGGTTCACCTATGGTCACTTCTTTGAACTAATTCTTTTGAAATTCAAAGCCAGATCGTTATGAGATACATGACTCATCTCCTGTCCCGAATTTAGATCAATTCAAAATTGGTTCGATTCGAATTCATTTGAACCGACAAACCAGACGATCAACACTGCAAGAGGGATTCTTTTCGTATACTCTCATCAGTCGCGTACGTACAGCATCAAACAAGATAGACAAATGAAGTGAACTAGGAAATCTACTGGTCTAATCGAAACTAAAGCAACGGGCCCCTGTGAAACACTTGTGGGTTCGTATGGGCAACAGCATTTATACTGAAGTAAAATTTTTTTATCAAATAATAACAAGCAAGCCTTGGTGATTCTTCATAGCAATTATGTTCCTGGTTTGTTTATACTCAGCAGATAGAATGGTTCGGAATGTAGCAGGTAATTTTCAAGTCACTCCTATTAGAATATACTGGGTTTTCATACTTGATAAAGTTTGCGATTTTCATGTTGAGATTGTTTTATCTTGACATGGTCAGGCACGTCTAATTGACACTCATGCAGCCTAGAAACTACATAGATTGAAGTAGACAAGAGATTGATTATTTTCCATACCTAAAGCATCACTTACTATAGGTGATAAATATAATGAAACTCAATTTGATCAGAAAGAAAATATTTTAGTGCATCACAATCGGCCAGTACTGTAATTTTATGGCATGCTTTGATGAGTAAAAAATTTGGCACTGGGTACGGGGTTATGGTACAGGCGGATTAGGATAGAGTCGAGGCTGTCCCCAATGAGTTCGTTTATAGGTTATTACAGTTAGAGCGTCGTTACAAATGCTTGTGCAAAGAAACTGATCGTTTGAACAGATGAATAGCTATGGATGTATTAAGGGGTATCTTCAAGTTATTCAGTTAATGAATAGTGTTTCACCATTGCACTGGAGGTGGTTTTCCTTGCATCGACGGTCAATCACGTTGACTTGTGTTCATTGAACCCTTGTGAACACTTCTGTGTTATGCGTCATCTAATGCCTACCCAATAAACGCTTCAGTGCAAAACATAAATAAATCTACGAATTTTATTCAGCTATCACATCGTACCCATCTCACACTATCAGACAAGCACCCAATCTTTTCCCCTGATTTGTATGTTTGTGTTGTCCACTTTTGAGTATCGACACTCCAGATCCTCGCAAACACCTTGTTCTCTAATTTTCGAACTATACTAGAAGCGTTATCTACGAATTACGCTTATTATCATCAATTTATTATTTTCAAGACACATGGGAATATCCTACAGATCTTTCCAAGCACCCCTCCCTAACAGCAACACATCGATGGAATGATATTGCTTAAGTTTTATGGTTTAACGTATTTGTTAGATGACTCCTGTATACCTTGCTCCTACTGTACGCGCACTACCAATGCTCGATGTACACACAACCCGCGCACCGACAGACATACAAACATACACGCACATGGCACGGACATTCCTTATATGAGACTTTGATTAACCTGACCAATCAGACTTCAGCACGTATGTGTTTGTTATTGATTGGCTGTCTGTTGATGACTTGTACGGCCAGTATCGACTGATGGCATGATTTGTTGTTGTTGCACATGAATTACGATGCTTCTAGTTTATGCCTAAATTGAAGAATTTACTTCTGTGCATATTACGAGTTTTTGTTGAATACAACAGTTTATACCGATGCATCAGTATCTCTGAGACCACAGGAAATGGCCATCCTCTAAAAGACCCAAGTCAAACAATAGGCTTATCATTGCTCGTTTCACGTTACTCATCAGCCTGAAGTGAAGCTCTGTTATTTGTAATTACTGAATATACCTACAGTGGTAAAACCATGATATCGACTTAGATCTTTAAAAATATGAATATTTTGGAGGTCCAAAAGATGCTTCAGTATAGTTGTGTATGATGAAGGTTTGACCAATCAAATATTGCATGAAACAAGTAGTCAGGTTGTGAGTGTTTCCAACCGAATCATAACCCCCAGGAGGCTAGTGCTGAGATGAGCGAGGTCTATGGCCGGGAACAAGTTCGCAAAGATGGTTTGTGCTATATCACATAAATGGAAGATGAAAAACCGTCTGATCAGCTGCCCGGTGGCCGAGTGGGTGGTATGCTTGCGTTCGACCTGTGAGATTCCGAGTTCGATCCCCATTTGGGTCGATGGATTCGCACTGCTGCTGATGAGATCCAACTAGGCCGAAACAGCAGTCCTGTACTTCCTAGCTTTTCAGTTCACGCTTCATTTAATATATACACGACGAATTTTACCTTTGAAATTAAATATCCACTAATTTACTCGGCTTTATCGTGGACCGAAATGTGACTTTGCCTGAACATGTAATATATGTTCGGTGCTTCGAACTGACACCATCATGTTCCTATTTAGATGCAATTTTTTTTATCACGCATCCAATTCCTAAAATAAGCGGCTTTCTAATATCTCCAAAACAGGTAGAACAGTTTCGAGAGCAGTCTTAGACTACCACCACACGCATCGTCGAGCACTCATTCCAGATTCGGGCATCTATTTGAAAAAACCTCTGTGCATAAATTTCCATCTTATCTTGTATTGAATTGCCTCACAATGATTTAAAAACCCATGGTAGATTAACTGTTGTTGTCGTCGCCGGGTATTCATCCATTCGTGTTATGTGTAACCTAGTTGACTTAACTCGGAGATGAAGATGTCAGTAAGGGAGCGAATCTTCAGTGAACCAGCTCGATTTGTTCCGGCACTCAATATCACAGCTTGGTTCTCAAGATTATTATCTATACGATTTTGATTTGCTAATCACAACATATATTGACTCCCGTTAGGGTGTAAATGCCTGTTCGTTTGGGTGAATAGAATCACCGATAAACAGCACACACGATTCACCAACACGTATCAAACATGATGCTAACGGGACTGATTCAGTCGATTGGCCGATCGATAAAGCTTTGTCCAGCCCGGCAGATTTCCTCGGTCTATCTCACCACGCTCACTATAGACCTGACAACTGTAGTCCCTCCATCAAAAACACACAAACACGTGTACACATAAAGCGCGATAACACGGGACAACTGTGCGTATTGTCTATCCGGTCGAAAAACCGGTGCCCTTTTCATCTCCTTTGATTTTACGTATCGCCAACGGGACATAACAATGTGCTTTTCAAAAAGATTAATCAAAAATTGACACAACACTACATTACATAGGATTTCACTATTTCAAAACCACAGAAGTAAATCTGGAATTGTTAAACAATGAATCGGATGACATACTCCATGCCAAGATGAACCCGACTACTGAAAGCTCATTCACTCGTAACTATACAATGCGAACCTCATGACACGGTCAAGGATTGTTTCGTAAATTTTCAAGGTCGAATTAAATGTCACTTTCGTTTGCATCGGACTCTCGGTGCTCGAACGATAGATTTTTTTAAATATCCCTTTCTCNCCCCCCCCTATTCTAGTGGTTTTTGCAGAATTCCATCAAGCCAATTCCGATGATTGCCAGTTTGTGTTCATAGTCTGGGTTAAATTTAGAGTTCTACTGGGGGAAATACTTACAATCGGTTGTTGTTCTTGTCCCATTGGGTTTTTCACGCAACTGGATCGATTTTACGGATCATAGAAACATGAAGAATGTCACACAAATTTTTATTTGTTTAGTTTATTGCTACGGATGTCGAAATTTAAGACATGCTAATTTTTAATCCAGTTTGTGCTTGAAAGAGTTAATTGTGAACACGGAGCATTCTAAATACTACAAACTCTGTGGACAAATGAATGATGCCGGGCATTCTATAGTCGACATTTTTGGAGCACTAATTTGTATGGAGTGCCCCCTGTTGTGAGTGTTGGGTGACAATGGGAATGACGTGAATGACGTTGGCGATCAGGGTTCTGAATTATTTGATACACAACAATCAAGTCTCCTCCGATTCGGTGATACTGTGGGAAGTACAACCCCGAATGATTCCATTCTTTCCACATGAGTTTTGCAGTGCAGCCCACGGATCATATTGGTGGTCATTCTTTGTGGACGTTCCACAATCTTACGATCGCGTTGCAGCCATGGATTCCACACTTGAATGGCATACTTTGTGTGGGGTTGAATGCCGGTTGATAAAAGACGTGGGAACAGCATAGGTTAACATTTTCTAGATACTCGCTTTAACAAGCCAATGTGTCTCGCAACAGTGGACGACGCCCTGGAGCAGTTTAAAGAACAACTTAGGTTCCACAGCTGATATAAAAACAAACGCAAAGTCACGTGGAATTCAGTGCACACTTACATGCTCATTGAACTCTGAGGTTTCTTTGGTGATCCCAGATGACGCATACCATGTTACGGTTTTCAGACAACTGCGATCAATCAAACTTCACAACTTCTGGACTACAGATTATAAGTCGATTGTACCAACCAATCAGAAACCGTGCGGCTCAGACAGAAGCTGAACAACGCCAGAAATACTAGAACGTGATTGGTAGAAGCCCGGATGACCAATGAACTTGTTTTGTACATATTATCTAATCCCCCTGATTTATATCAATAAATGAATGTCTATTCCTGTGACGTTTTCCTCGCGTCTCGGTTACGTGGGATACTGTCGAGCAAGTGTCAGTGTGATCCAGTGCTTAATTCCCATCCGTGATTGCTAATCAGTGAATCGTATTCTCTCATCCGTATTTCGTGTTCAGTACGTACTACTACTGTTATAATTCCAAAAGGCGGTGCTGGTCGAAGATGTTCGTCGACTGCGGATTTTAGATGGGATATCAACAATTTACCATAACATAACATAACACAAAATATCTCGTCAGAGACACACGGTCGTCGTTCCTGGCGGCAAATCGAATACTGTATAGGGCAGTCGGTAGTTATTCTTTCAGACACATCACTTGGCTCTTGGTGGTCTTGTAACATTTTTGATCATTGAAGTTACCTACTACTCACAAGTGAGTAGTAGGAGTGCAAGCATGGGATGTATATATTGGTACATTAAAGTGGCATCTTACGCCAGCAATGACATCGGATAATCAGGCTGAAGTCACTTCCCAGAAAGACATCGCCACAGTGAAAATTCCAATTTTTTCGACATATTTCGTAAACAAGAATGATCGTTGGTTGAAATTTCCTATTTCGGCTTCCCAGTGGATTCCCTTCTAGATTATCACAAATGGTGATGATCGTGCATGTGGGAGCGGAGACAACCGAAAAATCGATAGTGACATGTTTCTAAGCATATGTTTGCATCTTCACATCCAAACAACAAATACAACACAGAGAGAGAGGAAGAATCGGGGAAAGTCAAGCGGTTGTGGTGGTGGTGGTGATGGTGGGATTCGAACACACACATCCTCTACTCACAAATGTGAGTAGTATCTTATAAACACCAGCAATATTATCTATTCCGGGATTTCACATGCAATCCCGAAAACTGTCCAGCTCAACTACATCATAGTAACCAGAAACAGCCACAGTCACGGCTGGATGTAGATGCAACAAGGAGCGATCCGTTTGCGGCTCATCAAACGTCACTTGGCGGTGGAACTTGAGGCAGTTATTGTAATGATTGTAGTAATAGTAGTAGTAGTAGTACGCACGGAATTCGGAATACAAACCGCGCAATAGGAATCACCGGACACGAAGCAGGGACCAGCTATCACGGACTGGATCATGGAAGCACTGGACCGCAATGGCACGAGACACGAGGAAAAGGCTACAGGAATAGTAGTACGCAGTTCGTTTGTTGGAAGAAATGAGGGCGATTAAATACTATATACAACAGAAGATTATTGGTTATCTAGGCTTCCACCAATCGGATTGCAATACTGCTTGCATAATTCTGCTTCTGTCTGCACTGTCTCAGATTGCCTGACACGATCTGCCTATGGCGTGTGGTCAGAAGCCGTGACGTGTGTCATTCACGTCACCTTTCAAATTTGATTGATCGCAAATGTCCAGAAATTGTAACGCACCGCTCCAGGATAGGCGTCATCACGTAGGCCTGGATCACCACAGCTGTCCTCAATCAAAATAGAATTTTCGGTGTTAGGAAAGTAGTATGGATGGTCAACAGTGATAAATACAATTACAATCCAGAGGGAATACCACGTGTAATTCAAATTTCAATATCAGGTTGTGGAATCGATCGACTGAGTCTAAGTGTCGATCAACCTGACAAGGATACGAAGCAGAGTATATGCGTACATGTAATTCTGTTGAATGTAAAATTATACTATTCGTTCTCTTCACGAATCCAGCATGAACTCAAATGCGGTCATCGGTTAGATCGGCAAATTCCAAGAACCCTAGCGGAGAACCCCATAATTCAGTCAACTTTTTGTTTCATCTATACTCGTTCAACTTTTGTTTTGTCTTATTCACTATACTCACACACTTTCTTGTCGCTTTCAAAAGAAGAGGAAAATAAGAGCAATTTCCCGAATTGTGACTCTTCATTTTCGGTTTACACAGCTTATTTTCATGAAATTATGTTATACTGAGAAGCATCAGTATGTTTTTATCGTTGTCTATTAAACGGAATCTAATAGCAAAAAAAGAGGCTGAGTCAAATATATCGAACAGACAGACATGTGACTATAAAAGAAGCCATCGTATTGTCCTGATGATCATCTCTGCCTCGGTTGTCATTGCAGTGAAAACAAAATATTTTTCAATTCTTTCTTTGTTTATAAGCTATCGGTCAAAATAGGTTGCTGCCTTGGGGAAGTAGTTGACCAATTTGAATCTGCACTGTTCCCTCAAATGTTATCAGCCTACATTTGACCCCATATAGAGTATGCCAGTCAAGCATGGAATCCATGGCTGCAACACGATCGGAAGATTCTGGAATAAAAAAAGAATGGCCACCAAAATGGTCAAGGAACTGCATTCCAAGAATTATGTGGAACGACTGGAATTATCGCAATTGTACTTCACATAGTATTACCGCATTCGAGGGGACTTGATCTTGGTGTATCAAATAGTGCAGAACCCAGATCACCCATGTCGTTTACTCTTTGCCTTGTCACCTGAGGGGACGCTCATTCAAATTAGTGCCCCCAAAATGCCGATGTCATTTATCCGCCCTCCGGAGTGTGCACTACTTGGAATTCTCTACCACCATNTTTTTCTGCGCCCACAACTGATTCTTTCAAGTACAAAGTGGATGAAGCTTTGATGAGTCCGTAAAAGTGCACGAAACAAGGATCAACTGTGACATTCGTCTATTTTCCATGAATCTTGAATCGATTCATTTGTGCTAAACCCTATGGGACTAGAAAAGCAACCGCTTGTACGTATTTCTCATGATAAACTTTGACTTTAACTTTGGAATAAAGAAAACGGTAAGATGGGTGACCATGTCGATGATGGCGGGGTTCAAACTCAGGACCCTCAGGTGATTACCTCGACGACCTTACCACTCGCACTCCATCATCGTCAAGCCTATGTTACTGGTGACCAGTGAGCAGTTCACTTTTGATACAGGTAAATGTG
This sequence comes from Echinostoma caproni, assembly GCA_900618425.1. Lineage (NCBI taxonomy): Eukaryota > Metazoa > Platyhelminthes > Trematoda > Plagiorchiida > Echinostomatidae > Echinostoma > Echinostoma caproni. Next base: position 27,352 of record UZAN01042499.1, on the reverse strand, counting down.
ATCGATTCCCTCAGATATATTGGATGAACCAACGTTGCGGTGTGAATGTGTGTCTGTGTTTGCCAAGTAACAACTAGTAGTTTCCACTATCCAGTGCGGGCTGGGTTGAATACAGCCTAGCTAAATGTTATCATCAACTCAATTTGAATCCATTACAGACCAACAGTGTTTTTGTGAATCAGATGTAGTCAGCCCTGGAATAAACCAGCTATTCAGATATCTTGTAGTGAATCGGTCAACACGTGTTGGCACACGCGGCGATCGAATTTTCCGCGATGGAATTGCGAACTAAATGAGTTGAGCGGTAGATTTGATCACACACACGGTACCTACTACTAGATGACTGATAAATGAGCTTGTACAATCTAAGACAATGTCTGACTACTTGTTAAATTGCTCCGTGTGACCGATTCGGCCACATTTCCATAGTCATCCACTTTCGTGTGTGAATGTGCATAAATTTATATATGTGTATTTGTTTATGTATTTGTATTTGCGTGCATTGTTGCATCTTGTAAAAACAAATAAATACGCAAGCGACAAATTAGGTATTTATTGTATTTCCAGTATGTAATGTGTAAACGTAACCAGTCTGTAGTCCACTGAGCGGATAGTGCGTCTACACACGGGCGGACAAGCAGGTCAAACCGGCGCAATCGTCAGTAAAAGGAAAATATCGTCACCTTCGGCGGTCAACTAACCAATCAATGCGAATAGGTCAATACTGAACTCTGATTCGCTGAGACGGTTCGACCTTGTAATATACCTATTGAACTTCAAGGGAATTCGTTGTGACTTCAACTGAATCCACCGTAACTTCAAGTGAATACAACCAATCGCACTCCATTGGAAACCCCGACAAGATGATTGGTGTTTTGGCCGTCAAATATCACCGATCGGACCGGGTCTGTCTAAACCCCCTCCAGTGCGAATGAACTCATTTCTCGGTAAATAAACAAAAAGTGCTTCTGAAGTGAAGAGTTACCCAGCGAGGATGAAGGTTTCGGTGGTGTACGGTGTGCCGTTCTCCCCCAACCTTGTGAATCACCAGGTATGACACTAACAGATCAGTGAACCCTCAGTTAGTCAGCGTACTACTGATCGCGGTAAACTTATCGAAGGCACCTTTATGATCAATGCTAATAGTCTGAATTCGATATTGCACTTTCTCTTCTCTTCATTATACATTTTATTGAGCTCATCGTTTGTGGTATTTGATGAATATTTCTGTTTGTCATCGAATAGCACTGATCATAAAGGTGCCTTCGATAAGTTTATCGCGATCAGAAGTACGCTGACCTACTGAGGGTTCGCTGATCTGTTAGTGTCATATCCGATAATTCACTAGGCTAGAAACATATTGTTGAGAAAAAAATTCAGCTGCCATTGATCTGTCCTTGTATTCGACTAAACCGTGTCAGATGGCAGTGGGTGATGAAAACTCATGTCAATTCACACAATTACTGAATTGTCTGGGCATCTGGTGCGGAAAGCCGATCATTCTGTTTCGAACTTTCGCTGTTCGATGAGTAAGTCGAATGTGAAAAGATCAGTGCCATTAGTGTGGCCTCGTAGATCAGCTGGTAGGGCGTGCACGTGCAAAGCGTAGACGGCGTGCATATGCGTGGGTTCGAATTCCAACGAGGCTATTGGACTTTTCACAATCGCCATATAAAGGAAAGATGACAAATCACATTTGATCTGGCTGAACGCATCACGTTTGAGTTTTCGGTAATCGTGTGAACAAATCAACCGTCTTAATCCGCTAAAATAAAAACCCGCAAGTTTATCTGTGAAAAATGCACTATTCTCTACAAACCGAGCTGGTTTAAAGCGGAGTGAATACAGTCCGAAAGACGCCGGTGACTACAGAGAAGTTGAGTAATAATGTGAAATGTCTTACAACCGTCCGGCTCAGTTCAGAGTAGAAAATTGTCGCTGCTCTCCAAATTTATGATAGGTAGCTCATTTATACAATCTGTCGTAGTAACACATACGGGAAATATACTGCAAAGTGGCATCCGCGGTGCCACTGAACCTTTTCTCGTATTTGACATTCAGTATTACGAAAATCGTGGGTAGGTTATTTTACCGACCCAGTACAGAGTTATCATCGTTTTTGGGATCGTGGATAAGTGTAACTCATTCATATCACCGTCTGTCTCGTTCACTAAATTATAAATGATCGCACAGATGTAACCAGTATGTGAAAGATGCGACGGGTTGAGCAATGATACAATAAAGATAAGAACGTATGCGGTGAAGCTGAGTAGCGAACGGAGAAGACTCAGGTAACATTGTTTCCATTGATATTGTGGATTGAATGTACTAATCAAGCAAGGAATGACAGAGAAAAGTATGATTTCTGTTAGCTAGTGAATAGGGTTCGAATTTGATCTTGCTATTCAGGTGAACTACTGTTACTTCTTTCACCATTGTTACCATTGTTAAGTATCTCGTCCAGTGTGCATTTCAATGTCAGACACACGTAAGCAATCGCATTTGATTCAAAGGAATGGATTTTATTCGAGAGAACCTTAGCCTCAATAGAATTTACTCATTTGGTTTTTGAGGGCTTAGACTGACTCCATCCATGCAATGAATGAATCATGCCCACATTCACGTCTGGGTATGGTGACCGACTTATCGATCCATCTCGACGTGATTCACTTCCTTACCCGACCGACAGAGGTCAATTAACTCCGGATACATTCATTCGTGTCTATGACGCATACTGGATCAACGATCACGAACATGACGTCTGTGGTGATTCAGATCTACGAGATCACGCCTGCCCTGGAGCAGCGCGGTACAGGTTCCAGACATTGGTAGTCAATCGACCTTGAGCAATGACGCCAGTAGCACGTGCACAGCCTCCGGATACACGTCATTGGTGCATCGTTCCAGCCAATCAGATACAATGCAGAGAAGAGCAGTATGATGCAAGATGTGATGCAATATGATTGGTGGAAACTAAGGTAGCCAATGATCTTTTCTTGTGTACATATATATTCACTTTCATTTCCTTCAATAAAGGACTTTGTGATTCGCCTGTCTTGTGGCCTTTTTCCTCGCGTCTCGATCCTGCGGGTTATTGCGAGTTCGAGCCATTGCGGTCCAGTGTCATCGGTTTTCTAATTCGTGTTCCGTGATTCCNTACGAGATCACGCCTGCCCTGGAGCAGCGCGGTACAGGTTCCAGACATTGGTAGTCAATCGACCTTGAGCAATGACGCCAGTAGCACGTGCACAGCCTCCGGATACACGTCATTGGTGCATCGTTCCAGCCAATCAGATACAATGCAGAGAAGAGCAGTATGATGCAAGATGTGATGCAATATGATTGGTGGAAACTAAGGTAGCCAATGATCTTTTCTTGTGTACATATATATTCACTTTCATTTCCTTCAATAAAGGACTTTGTGATTCGCCTGTCTTGTGGCCTTTTTCCTCGCGTCTCGATCCTGCGGGTTATTGCGAGTTCGAGCCATTGCGGTCCAGTGTCATCGGTTTTCTAATTCGTGTTCCGTGATTCCGATTGCGTAGTTCGTGTCCGGAATTCTGTGCGTAACTTCACTACTACTACCTTCATTCTCATTACAACGTCCCCGGGTGGAACGGGTGTGTGTGTTGTGGTCGACGCCCCGATATTTAATACTCAATATAGATAAATGTTTAGATTTTTTGTAGCCTTAAAACAGGCACGCATTATCAAATACATTTCAGTAATCAGTCTGAACTTTTTGTTAACGGCAATACCATCCCCAAAGCTAACTCTGTGAAATATCTTGGAGTTACTTTGTCACATAATCTTTCTCTGTCCAAACATGTTGAAAATATTTACACTAGGGTTCGTAGACTATCCTTCTACTCTTTTAGCTCGGTGTTCCCCTAAATGTGATTCCTAAATTTGTGACCGCATGCATTCTTTATTTTTTTTCAGATCTCTTAAACTTTTTTTCAGTTACAGTAACCATTCAAAGACCGTTTTGGCTGACTTTGTTGTGAGCAAGCATTCTGATTCATGCGACAGATTTGTCAGTCATATATAGCGTCAAATGAAGAACACTGCCCGCGTGTGCCCATCTCAATAAATCGGTGTCTCAATCGAGTACGCGTCCCAAATTTAGGATTATTTGTGCACACACCAGCACATGCAAAAAAACAGCAGCATCTGTTATTTTGCTCGGATCTTGGTTCACCGAGCAAATAATATTACTGACCTCGAAAATCATCTGTCACATTAGGATTTTATCACATCCGTTTGGTTTTCATTTGTCAAATGTGCATATTTCTTGTTTTTCCAATGCTTAACGTTTTTCCCCACTGTAACTTGTCGGAAGTGCTGAAAATTCATCCGATTGGGTGCATAAAGCTTTACTTGACTAGACTTGACTTGCTTGATTAAAGTGAACATTTTCTCGAACTATTTCATCTTTACCCCATTCGTATTGAAACCCAGTCTGATTCGCTTCACGTTCAACTTACAGGGTATAACTGGAGGATTCCAGTTGATTGGGGCCGGATTGTGCTTGCAATTTTAGACAGTCAATCACGCCAAACAGATTTATTACTGTTCTTTAGAATATTGACTGGAATCTAGGCTGTGTACACACGTGCAGGGGCATTTATCAGACAGAATGAATAATAAATTCTGTCCTGAAAGAGGAAATTCTTTCGAATCGTCTCATCAGACCACATCGAAACATTAAATTTGCGACAGAAAGGCATGCCACACAGTTGTGATATTTGTGGCGGGGTGTAGCAGTTGTGTTAATTGTGGTACGCACCGATCATGTAATACGAATCCCCAAGTCTGAATCACGGAAGAGATGTAAGCAACGGATCATACTGGTACTTACACTCCTGTAGTAATTGTAGAGATAGTAGTAGTGTTGTGAGATACTACTCACAAGTGAGTAGTAGGTAACTTCAATGATCAAAAATGTTACAAGACCACCAAGAGCCAAGTGATGTGTCTGAAAGAATAACTACCGACTGCCCTATACAGTATTCGATTTGCCGCCAGGAACGACGACCGTGTGTCTCTGACGAGATATTTTGTGTTATGTTATGTTATGGTAAATTGTTGATATCCCATCTAAAATCCGCAGTCGACGAACATCTTCGACCAGCACCGCCTTTTGGAATTATAACAGTAGTAGTACGTACTGAACACGAAATACGGATGAGAGAATACGATTCACTGATTAGCAATCACGGATGGGAATTAAGCACTGGATCACACTGACACTTGCTCGACAGTATCCCACGTAACCGAGACGCGAGGAAAACGTCACAGGAATAGACATTCATTTATTGATATAAATCAGGGGGATTAGATAATATGTACAAAACAAGTTCATTGGTCATCCGGGCTTCTACCAATCACGTTCTAGTATTTCTGGCGTTGTTCAGCTTCTGTCTGAGCCGCACGGTTTCTGATTGGTTGTGACAATCGGTCTATGGTTTGTAGTCCAGAAGCCGTGACACGTACACGCCTTATTGACGTCACCCGTGAAGTTTGATTGATCGCAGTTGTCCGAAAACTGTAACGTGTCGCTTCGTGGTATGCGTCACGTCGTAGGCTAGGATCACCACACGGAGCTTATTCGCCAAAACATGCTTCATACTTCATAACAACTGAACAAGCAGATACTGATGTCGTACTTATTTTCGACAGCTCCCTTTTGCTTACCAAGGCGCTCGTGAGAGTATTGCCGACAGCAGCTGCTAGGTATACCATCAAATATAGTCCATCTTAAACCCCATTTTTAACAGAAATGAGAAAGATTTCCATGTTGTTTTGAATAACAGCGAGAACGTGTTTACAAGACTCCTCCTGATCCGGACGAGAGCATCTCGGAAGATTCAGCCACCAAAAAGCATCGGTTGATGGTTCTGGTTTAGATTCTCAAAATCAAGCAATCGATCGATATTCGCCTGCTTTGCGTATTACATTTGATACGTACGATTTAACAAGGATTAAACAACCTTCAACAAATTATTTACATAAAAGAATCTGTGGTGATCTAATGCTTACGGGATGACACAAACCACGGGGCTATACGTTACATTTTCTGGACAACTGTAACGATTCCACCTATCCAGATAACGCCAACAAAGCGCCTACACCTCACGGTTTCTGGACAACTCACCGTAAGCGGGCTGTGTCGACCAATCGATAGTCATGCGATTCAGACAGAAGCTAAACGACGCCATGAATTACTAGCACGTGATTGGTCGATGCCTGGACAACAACCAATAAACTTCTTTTATAGGTGATTTAACCTCCTTGATTTCTTTCAATAAACGAACTACTACTCCTGTGGCATTTTTCTTGAGTCTGGATTACGTGGGATACTGTCGTACCGTTGCCAGTGTGATTTGATGCTTTCGTGGCCTCCGTGATTCCTAATACATGATTCATATACCGTGTTCTGTGCGTACTGCAACCCTTACAGAATCCTGATGAATGAAGTGATATTGTGAATCGAAGGAGGAGGAACTTTTCGTGTGACTTATATTAGATGGCCAAATGGCGTCCTCTGATAGGAGCGAACTAAAAACTAGTTGAACAAGAGGACCGTGTTTTCTGCAACCCGCGGGACATATGCAAACAGCCCAGATATATGAATCACCACAAGTTTTTGACCTGGTCGAGATTGTGTCAATCACATACGACGTACAACTTTGCCCTGGTTCCGGTATTTAAAAATGTGAAAACAAAACCCGACGACCTGGATTTGAAAATGGCTTTCAGTTCAATCAATAACGTCACACCAAAGTCCTGATAATCTATGTGGGATGGCGTGCAGGAGAAGTAAGTTCATCTCTCATTATACAAATTGTAATTTCTTTTTGGGAAAACACAGCGATGTCGGTACAGGTGAAATAAGCCGACGTTTCGGTTACCGCGGGTAACCTTTATCAAGGCGATTTTTACAATCGAATGAGTCAGGAACAGTTTTGCCAACTAGCCTCTCACGTACTGCGTGTGTGTGTGTTTGTGTGTGTGTGTGCGTGCGTTTTGCATATACCTCTGTGTCCGTGCCTGTGTGTACATCACTGATCCGGATCGGAGGTTGGGCACATCCGTTTGTGCAATTTTTGTCTGTGGGAACGGGGTTATCTGAGGTCAAATCAGTGTTGGGACAAGTGCTGGCAAGTGATGTTAACGCTGTCCAGATGCTCGAAACCCCTGCCCCGTCGTTTCTGTTTACACACCCAGGATGGGCACTAATTGCCAAAGCCTCGGCGTATAGGCGCTCGGTGTTCGTTCGAAAACCTCGTTGAAGAATTTTCGTGTTTTCGTAATCGATACGATGTCCTTCGGCAATGGCATGAAGTGCGATCGCCGAATCTCGTTCGAGTTTGTTGAGCTGTGCGGCATTAGTTGGTCTCAATTTTTCTTTTCTTCGATGTTCTGTAATTCTCACTCCAAGCTGTCTGCATGTTTGCCCAATATATTCTGCTGGGCAATCTTTGATCTTATAAATGCACTTGCTTTGGTCCTGTTTTTGGATTGGATCTTTGATCTTGGACAGCTTGTGTCGAAGTGTGTTATCTATCCGGAAGAAAACCCGGATGTTGTAACTACCGAGGATATTCCTGATTGCCTCAGATGTCCCCGATCTGTAGGGTATACCAGTGGATGTCAGCCAGTCTGTTGTACCCTTGCTTTTTGTGGTCGTTCTAGGTTTGGAAAGCTCATGTCGTATAAGCCGTTGTGGGTAGTTGTTGTCCTCCAGTACCCAACCTCCGATCCGGATCAGTGATGTACACACAGGCACGGACACAGAGGTATATGCAAAACGCACGCACGCACACACACACAGTACGTGAGAGGCTAGTTGGCAAAACTGTTCCTGACTCATTCGATTGTAAAAATCGCCTTGATAAAGGTTACCCGCGGTAACCGAAACGTCGGCCTATTTCACCTGTACCGACATCGCTGTGTTTTCCCAAAAAGAAATTACAATTTGTATAAAACAAATCACATGGCGCATCGTTTTTTCGATACACTCGGAACGTTGTTCGGGTTTGACACGTTTCATTTCTCATTCCCTACACACAAACACACACACATACACACAATCTCCGTACCATTGTGATTTTAGGTAATGACTTTTCCTCGTGCGAAAACAGTGACAATGAGTTTATCCACTGTGGAAACTACTCTCCAACTTTCGAATATACAAGCTGTGCTGTGCAGTGAAAAGTGATAACCCATATTCGTTTCCAGCCCAATTAGGATAGTCTGAGTAATCACGAGGAACACAGTTTGCAAGTCGAACGTGTGACTAATATATTACCCAACAAAACAATGATTATAGGATAGGCTTATGTGGTTGATAAGGAAGGGACCATTTTCTCTATAAAACTAACAATTTCCCTGTTCTTTTCCCTGTTTCCTTAATTATTTCTTTTGTTTAAATAAAATTGGAATTTGCAAATTTTCGCGTACGGTAAACCTTAGTCCACGCCACCGGCCGCAGTTGATCCTGATTGGCTCATTCTTTCAGTTTTCTGTACTTTCGAGCCAGTTTGCAAGAGCATCACTGGCCGATCCCGAAAATATATAGAAACAGATGAGTTGTCCAAGGCAATCACCTTTACGATACACAAATTTACCTGAAGGCCTGTCTTCCGTGTTCTCTCTGGTTGGGTTCCGGGACCGTACTGTTCTCGCGGGGTGTTCTTCTGGTTCTTTTGGGAACCGTGCCGGGTACCTGTGGTGATCCAGGCCTATGTGATGGCGCCTACCCTGGAGAGGCGCGTTACAGATTCTGGACATTTGCGATCAATCAAATTTGAAAGGTGACATCAATGACGCGCGTACGCGTCACTGCTTCTGACTACACGCCACAACAATTCGAGACAGTGTGGACAGCAGAAGAATTATACAAGCAATATTGCAATCCGATTGGTGGAAGCCTAGATAACCAATAATCTTCTTTTGTACATATTATTTAATCGCCCTTACTTCCTCCAGTAAATGAACTACGAGTTACCATTCTTGTGGCCTTTTCCTCGCGTCTCGATCACGTGGGATATTACGAACTCTTGCCATTTCGGTCCAATGCTTCCGTAATCCAGTCCGTAATAGCTGGTCCTTGATTCGTGTCATGTGGTTCCTATTGAGTGGTTCGTGTTCCGAATTCCGTTCCTGCTACTACTACTGCAATCACTACAGTACCACAGTTTGGTCCTGTCCGTCTTGTGTTCACTCGATCACTGGGTCGTGACGGTTCCTGTTCGAGGTCAGTCCCAACGCTCGTTCCGTTTGGGTCGCGGTTCAGACTAGTCCGATCGTGTTGTTATCCGGACCTCACAACAGTGGTTTGTTACTCCAACGCTCTGGTCCCTTAGGGCCTCTAGCTAAGCCCAGTCTTGGTGGATCTGTTTATGGCATGTCTCGAACAAAAGTCAAACAACATTTCAGAGCGTGCCATTCAGTGGAAAAGTTAATTATGTTATCAATACACAAGACGGTGCCGGGACGAGGACATTTATTTATTACAACTAGAGGTGAGGGTATAGATAAATTGGCATACACACAACAAAATGGCTCATTGGGAACAAGTCTTCAGAATTACCACAAGCACACAGGATAATTCACGGAATAGCCTATTTGTAGATAGATGTCTGTTTTCTATAGTTACAAAAGTAAATCCTTCAATCTCTTTACGAATTCCGTGGGAATCCAACAAACGCTTTTTTGGTGCATGAAAACTACTCACACGTATGAGTAGTACCTCACGACATTTTGATGACACCCCTGTTTGGACAAAATTACTGGAAAGAGGAACTACGGTGATTAATCAACCGCCACCAAATATTTGACTCACAGTAAAATCAAAATTCGACAACACACCAAGAATTCTTGACATTCGCCTAATCAGAAGAAACGAGGGCGCAGTTGGCCCAACCTGTCTGTCTGTCTATTTGTAGAAAAGGAAAACTTGGACTTGGATAGCCAATAACCTCCCTTTGTAGATATTATTTAATCACCTTCATTTCTTTCAATAAAGGAACTACTGCTTACTACCATTCGTGTGGCCTTTTCCTCGAGTCTCGTTCTCGTGGGACATTGCGAATCCGTGCCATTGTGGTCCAGCGCTTCTGAGATCCAGTCCGTAATAGCTGATTACTGATTCGTGTCCTGTGATTCATATTGCATGGTTTGTGTTCCGAATTTCGTGCGTATAACTCCTACTACTACGATCATTTACAGTTACCCATATTAAACATGGGACACAGCGGCATGTCATGTTAAGTAGCCAATCTAGCTGAGGCTTTGTGGTTCCAATAGGTCGAACTAAATCAAATAGGAGATTTTGTTTAATTTTTTTTAGGGGGGGGAGAGGAGTTTGCGTAATTGTTTTGAAAACTTCCCACCATCTATGAATAGCTCGTTCATCTTTAATGGTAGGATGATCGAGCCATGTGACTCTTTTATTGTGCACTCGGTGAAAACTGATAACAAACGAATTGGGACATCTGTCCAACTGTCATTCACTATTCCTTCCTCATGACGAGCAACCCACTCTTCCCGAAATAAAAACTATCACACAACATGATTTTCTTATCCCGAAGTATCGACTTGATAATCTGGAACGATAGTTTACAGCATTTGATACATATTCTGACCACATCATACCTGTACGGAATTGACTTACTTTTTCTTCTATTCACACAATAATCGATTCTATTTTGAATTCACCAATCCTATCAATCTATCCACACCCAGTAGAAACCGACTGTCTCTCATACTGTTTTTAGAAATTAGATTCAATGGTGACATTTGCTTTAGGTATTGTCAGTCCTATTCAGTCAATTGTAACCTTCGACCAGGTAGTCCTTCTATTATTTTGATTGATACATCAAATGATACCGCTAGAAGATCATCTATCCGATCGATAGCACCAGTCAGTCAATTCGTGAACTTTATTTTGTGCACATTTCGTGTGGAAGTTGAGTTAGGTTTTCGATATTGATCACACGATTTGGATGCATTCCGCTTCATCAATTGTTTTAGGTCAAAAATAATCCCCGTGCGTTGTTGCCACGTGTATGTTTACGAAATTCCAATCCACGTGGCATATTCTCACTCGGTCTCCCCCCTCCCCTTCATCCCAACTTCTCTTCCACCGCGCACACCACTGCCTCTCCCCTAAGGTTGACCAATCAGAATTATTACAGTCGTGAGCCCATTTGGGATTGGTCGCTCACCATGACGAAGAAACCGGTGTGCACACTTGGTCATCCACATTTTGTTCGGCCCAATCGATTCACCTGGGTGTAGGATGTGTGTGTGTGTGTGTGTGTGTGTGTGTGTGTGGTAGGATAGTGTTGTTGATTTGGAAATCAGTCTATAGTTCAAACAATGCAACATGCACTCTATGCTGTCCGGCGAATCCGGTTGGCTACGATGTGCACGCTTCTAGCACATGTTGGTGATTCATCGCACATAATATGAACCGAACATTATTATCTTGTGATCACTGATTCATTTGAAATAACTATCCTTCAGATTCCACTCACACAAATTCCTCAGCTCATCTAGTCAACCATACAATCAAGTTTCG
>UZAN01042499.1:2468-14278 GCA_900618425.1 Echinostoma caproni | reverse complement strand
TACAGTCGAATCATTCCGATCGATAAGAAAAAACAAACAAACAAACAAACAAACGAACAAACAGAAACTGACTGAATCTCATCGGCAACCTTTAAATCCATCGACCCCAGTGGGGATCGAACCCGGGACCTCACCTGTAGGAAGCGAGTATACTTCCGGGCATCCGATCCGACCGTTTTTGATTTTGTCCTCTCACAATATAACACAACCCATATTTGCAAACGTCACACATGCATCACACCTCGTACAACTCAACACTAGCCTTCGGGGTTGTGACTAAGTTGGAAACATTCCAAACCTGTGGCTTCTCGTGTAAACACAAGAACAGTCGAAGTTTGGAATCCGTTGTAGAGGAGGTCTCGTCTTGTACACGACAAACGAAGGCTGTTATCATCGTTGAACTGCCCTTGTCAGCTTCATATACATCCAGTAAACTCAACGAAGTGATTCATTGCTTGAGATGTAGTTCCATACGCCCTTCCACTTACATTTAGACATCCTTTTCGTGTAAATGACAAGACAAATCGGCTGGGGTAAGTACTGTCCTCTCAGCGATTCCCCGGGGATTTTACTGCACTCAAAACATTTTACCGACTTTCACTTACCACTCAGATTCGATTCGAAAGATAAAATTGTCTTGAAACAATTATAATGCATTTGTCATTAGCTTAGTTGACCCACAGATGCGAAATCGGGACGAGGTTTCGGCTGGTCCCATAGGTTTTCTATAATATTCAAAGACTAGATAATCCTTCTTTAGCTAGACTGATTGTGGTCAAGGGATACGGGCTGGAAACACTGACTTTCTCCGGATCGTAAAGTTTCGAACCGTATCAACAACACACTAAACGTTGGTGGTAAGGAGATTTGCTCTCGTCAGATTTGTCATTACGTCCATCCGACTGTGGCTCCATACGTTTGTTGCTCCAAGTTTTTGGTTATCCTAATAACAAAATTTGTAAGCATTAAATCGAGATTGATACTCAGTAACCAGATTGCCAACAATCGAAGGCCTGTAATCAAAATGGAATACTGTTGGGTAGTAGTAATGTTTGGTATTCGACCGTTTCTGCTCTACGCGTGTTAGCTCTCTAGTTATTCAGTGTGACTTGTTGTGAATGGAAGGTCAACGAATTCCGTATTTATGCTGCATCCTTGTCCTTGTATACCGGATCTTGATCGTTGAATTATTCAAATCCCTATAGGACCAGTTGTGTATTCGATTGATTAGCTGAAAATTATTCTATTCCTTCCACATCCAGTCGGAAAAGAGTAAAATAAATAAGATGTTTGAACGTAAGAGACAGGAAGTTCTTTGTTTGAGCATTTTCTTGTCTCGCGATTGACTGATACGGCCCGGTCCAACGAGATGAGCTGTACTCATCTTCGGTCAGATTTTCCTCGTTCTCCTGTTTCAACCACTACACTAGTTATTCTCTTTTATGCGATCGAATTGACATCNTTGACATCGTCTGCGGAAGCTTGCCTCACACCAGCAAGGGATTTGTTAAATGAAATAGGATGAGGTTAAATCCATGCGCAGTTTTCTGTTTGCGTTTTTTTACCTGAAAAAGTGACAGCCTAAATCTGAACAGGATGTGAGTCACCATTGCACAACGGATTTTTCTCATCCGTTTTATCTAACTTGTACAATTACATTGGCTATCGTATCATCTCTAAATTAGATCAGGAGAAAAGCAGACTTCCTATACGCCATTTTATAGCTATTATTCAATTTATTCCCTTTGGTTTGAGTCGAGAAGCGTCTGGTAGGCATATTGACTAAGTAACCTCTTTGCTTTAGTGGTACTAAGCGTTTGCTTTTTTTCCGATTTTCTGCTCATCTGGAGCCAGCTGAGCAGAAGTTCACGATCTGTTTGCATGCAGTTTAACCTCCGGATGAAACTCTGGGTCTAAGTCGGACAAACCAGATTTCACGGCGATATTCATTTCGCCGGACTTCGTGATGGCAGTGTGAATTTCGGACTGTTAGTGTGCTGACTAGATTTTATTCACCTTCGAATTTTGGAGTTTTACTTTGCCTACTGGAAAATTGTCAGTAGTCACAATCTTGTTGTCACAATTTACAACACCAAATTCTGTGCCGCGTTTTTATTGCTGTACAAAGAAGGATTGAGTGATTGCGCATCGAAAACTGATTACACCATGCGCAGCTGATTTGCCTTTCTGCGCTCGAGAGTGATCTGAAAACGATGTGTTCATTCCTTGTGTGTGTGTGTTTGAACTAAAATCCGTGAATGAGACCAACTGACACAATCGAATGGTTATCAGTAACCTGGCAGTCACCATAGTTTGATGCACCATTATGAGCTTAAGTAAATTCACTTTCAACTCGAAAAGGTAAGTACTGATGACCGTAGTAAGTGTCCAGATCAGATTAGTAAATAACTAATTGAGGATTTGCACATTCGCATTTAACTCAAAGTTACTTGTGAGTAGTGTTGTGGGATAATTGATATTAATTGATTGATTAGAACTGACCATCCGTCAGACTTCACCTTTACGCACATTCCCCAGCCTCTCCAGTTAGCCATACACTCGTGGAAGCACTAGACTGGAGTTTGTGGCCAGTTAGCCCGTAATCTGCATGGAAGATTTGGTGAGAGGATTTCGACTGGAATTAAAGGATAGTCAACTGTGTCTCCCTTCGTTGCTGTTGGGCCAAATTGAATTGACTGGCTATTACTGAAGAGGAGACCTGAACGTACACAAATTGGTAATTCCACTCAGCCCTGGTTGACACAGTGGTAACGCACACGCCTTCCATGCCCGATGGGTCCGGAGTTCAAATCCCGGACCTTGGGATGGTGGATATGCACTACTGATGAGCGAAACTGGAGTCTAGTGCATCCGGATGTACTGTTAACTAGAAGAGCAGGGGAATGTGCGCGAAGATGAAGTCTGAAGGATGATCCGTTTTATTCAATCAACCAACCAATCGATCAATCAATCACCCAATTGATTTCCACATTGTTTTATATAATTCCAAAACAACCCGGCGGTTTTTCTTAGCGGGATGGAGCCACATACAAAATATTCCGTACACGTCTGTGGTTGTCTTTTTTAGCGCCATTCAGACAGGAACGCGTGAATGAGTAATGTTGACTTCTTCCACGGTCAGTTTCGAAGGGAGGTGGAGTCCAATCTTGGTTGTATCACACCCATAACTATTTATGAACTCACTCCGTCTACAGGAACAAAAAAGCAGAGACACAAAATAGGTGCATTTCATTTTCAATGATTTTCTATGACGCCCAACATTATCACCACTCGACTGGATAGGATCATAGAAACTCAAATAAAGTCAACAATCGTTTAATGGAAGGTAGTAAAAGAGAGCCCCGGCTAGCGAACGAATCAAGAATAACTCCCATCCAACCAGATCTAAAGATGTAGCGGCTGGAAGTAATTCGTGAAACAATGTCGATTACCACCCGAAACGAACGAATCGACAGACAATTCGCAGCTAGCCAGAAAGATATCCACCAATTACCACAACTTCGGAGCTATCGATCAACGTATCTCGCACCACAATCGGGTCAAACCAGTTGGAACGGCACGCGGAAGAAGAGGCAACGTACGTGCAAAGTGCGGACCAAAACCAACAGGGATTGACTAACAGAAAGAGGCATGAATCATCCTGCCGCGTAGTTAAGACTTGATTGTGTATAATTGAACGCATACACTGGTTGTTTTGAATTGAATCAATAAACGTTTTGCCAGCCAACTCGCCTCCTCGTTACAATCGAACCGAAGACTCAGTCTGTTCAAACACTACATTGTCTGACGAGTATCCCGCGCTTGTTTTCCACAATATGCCAGCCAGACAACATTCAAGTCAACCACAAACCAACGGAGAATCTTATCGCAAACCACGAAGCAAAAAGAAGATGAAATTGAACAAATGTGATATACCGCGTCAATCGCAAGTACTGTGCCAAGCACTACACCGGTCAAACGGGGACAAAACTAGCAACTCGCGCGCACAAACACAAACTGGCCGTCAGAAAACACGATACACTCTCACTCATCTCAACTTACCGGGACCAAGAGGGACACAACTTTGATTTAGAAAGCATCAAAGTTGTCGATCAGGCTCGCACCAAGCACGCAAGAGAATTTCTGGAAGTTTGGCATTCATCGGAAAACTCAGTCAACCGATGCATTGACATCGATCAAGTTTACACTCCCATGCAACAAAAAACAAACAAACAATCAAAGGTCAGGTCACACGTGCCGATAGGACAACAGTAACACTTGGACTGATCAATCAACGACCAGCCATCAGTCTACTTGCATCCCTTTCGGCACAAGATGAACAAATATCAGCCAATCAAGCAACACCACGTCTCTGCATTGCTCAATGACACTCGGAAGCACTCATCCAGTTACTGCATTGGGAATGTCACCTCGATTGATGATGAAACATTTGCAATATAATTGTCAAGCTTAGCGAACAACTGAACATCAAGTTATACTCTACCCTAGCTACAGAAACAACAGTCAATACCGTTGTTCACAAGACTGTCATGTACTATTTCACCGAGCATGTGACACAGTTACAGAAGAGTGTTTGATTTAGGAAGTGAATGGTTTTACAAAAGAACTGGTCAATATTTCTGAGGGATGTCTGTCTGATTCTGTCCACAAGCACAGACGTTAGATGCCATTTCCAGTCGGTTAGACAAACTTGTGCGTGTATCGTTCTGGTGGATAGCAGCAGCAAACAGCAACATTGGAAACACAGTTCCATTTATCCATTTCTTGAGGATGAAAGGAAGATTTCACTTACGAGATACATACAAGTCACTTAGGTTTGTCGGTAGTTACGTACAACACGTGGAAAAAAGACAACAGTCCGTATGAGTGACGGTGATTAAATGTTGGACACTGAGCATAAGTGTGTGTGTGTGTGTGGCGGGAAGAAGTCTGTTTATACGGATTGGTATACCCTTCAACCATCAGATTCCCAAAAGCAGACTATGAATTGTCAAAGAAAAAATTGTGCATTACTGAGGCTGAAGACGTTCACTGCTCATTGGGCCTTCCTGAAACATCGAAAATCAGACACGAATTAGAGCGAAACGTCAATTGTGTGAAGTTTCCGGAAGGCTTGTTATATGGGATTCAATCAAGGGTGTCGGAGATCTTGAGCCTCACTAATGTGCAATTAGTCTTGAGCAATTCCTAGTTTGACCTTGAAAACCTGCTAACCTTCATTAACTCAACAGAGAGTCGGTGACATGTGACAAATGTCCGTAAAGGTAAGCGATTGTCGTTTCGAAAAGTTAAATCAAATCCAAAGTTTTATTGTTGGAATTACTTACAAGCTCATGCGCCTCTTGTCCTAGTGGGATACTTACACAGTCGAATCGTTTCTTGGCGAAAAATGAATTTGCATTAATTTTTAGTTGTGTAGGGATGTGAGTTGCGCCAGAATTTTATCGAGTTTCCGCTTGAAATATTCAATAGTGGTGCACAAACGATGTAAGGTGGAAGGGTGTTTCAAGTATTGCAAAACATTTGCGCTGACAATTTGAAATAAGTTGCATGAAACGGTGTCCTCTGAGGTGTATAATGTTCGACGACGTGAGCAGCGGCCCACATGGATTGGTTTGGGTTCTGTAGTATTTGATACATCAAACTCAAGTCTCCTCGAATTCGGCACTACAGAGCAGAATATAATCCCCAGGACCGTAATCTCTCCTCGTACGTCAGGTACTGCAATCGCTTGACCATCCTAATGTCAGTCCTTTGTCGTCACTCCAACATCTTGCGATCACGTTGTAACCATAGGCTCCAAGCCGGGAGGACGTACTCTCTGTGTGCAGTCGAATTTACACGGATAACAAATGTGAGAACAACACTGATTCACTTCGATCAAAGACCCGCCTAAGCAAGCTGACATTCTTTACAACAGTGCACGAACTCCTGGCGCAATTGATCGAGCAGCGTAAGTCCTGTTGAACAATTATACATAGGTACTTCTCACCTGAGGTATGTGTCAGCTGCTATTTTCCGAGGAAATACGAGAATTTACTCTGGTGGCATGGAGACAGAACTTTGCATTTAGGTGACCGATTGTATTCCATCTTATTTAGGGACAGATGAGTATAGACAGTTTCAAATAATCAGTTAGACAGACTTTCGTGGTCATTGGTTTGCGTTTTTCACCAGGTAGGTCAACAGTGCATGATGAGCAAAAGCATGCATCTAGGGTTTGCATTGCATTTCATTTCGGCGCAAATGTAATAGAGTCACGTAATATTGCTCACGTTATCGGTTGATAAAAAAACAGCAAATTCGCCGTCTGGACAGAATGAAAATATAAGGCAAATCAAGTTCTTCGGTTTCTCGATCGATTGTGGTGAGTCAACCAAACCTGCGAGATGATGACTACCAACGGCGTACACGTTCTGGTTTCTGGACACCAGTATCAACAGTATCAATCAATCAACAGTCATGCAGTTTAAACAGAAGTCGTGTAACTCGATGAATAAGAAGAACGGCGATTGGTTGATATCCGTTTGACCAATCATATTTCTATTTATGCATTATTTATTCCTATTGATTTCTTTCAGTCAACGAACTGCCACTTGTGTGGCCTTTTTCCTATGTCTCCGTGATGGGAGATTCCCGCGTACGATTGCTAGTTCGTATCGGTGCTTCAAATGCTACCGTGATACGGGATTCGTACCGACTTTGATTAATACACAGATTTAACGACATAATGAAATCGGTACATGACACCGTCCATCTGGTAAAGGTCGGTCTTTTGTAGCGACTAAAAGATTAAAGAGAAGGATAACTCTCGATGTCTGTGAACGAATGTTCCTATAAAACACATCAGTTATCAAACAGTTTTATGGTTTTTCATATGCAAAATCTACACTAAAACCTATGACAGATTGAAGGAACTGAAGGGAGAGGCGCAAAGTTAAATGGGTAAAACAAATCAGTATATCCACATCTAAAGATGACTACGGGGTGGTTCTGATACTATATAGCGAACTATTTGGTCTGATAGGAGAACTGAGATTGCATAAAGTACCTTACCACAACGAATGCGCTTTTAAAATCATTTCTCCTGCCGAGCACAAACATTGTTCTCTACGTAAATATTACCCACCAAGTCGATATCAATATGTCTTGTCCTGAAAGCTGCATCACAAAGTTTTCTCCCCCCCCCAGCGACATACTGCGATCATTTCAAATGGAAAATTTAAAAAAAACGTAAAAATTTTAAAACCGAAAAACCGATGAAACTGAGGAGATTTATTAAAAGATGTGTAAACTACAGTCACAACTTTTCTTGATACATTCTCGTTGAAAACATGTACAGCAGGGTTCGTAGATTATCATTCTGTGCATTTCAGACATCATTAACTTGGTGTTTACCCAAATGTAATCAATTCTCCGGTCCGAAGGAGAACGACCTTTTATTCTCTTTTCTCGATATTTCAAAACTTCTTCCCCGTTGCAACGGAATTCCCGAGACCGTTTTGGGTTAGTTACATTGTGTGCGTGTATTTTGATTCATGTGATCGATTTATCGTCCTGCCTGCACGCCCAACTCAATAAATCTGTGTCTCATACGATTACGCGTTCCCGTACGCCCCACGCACCACATACCGAAACAGAATCATCATCAATTATTTTGCTAGAATCTTAGTAAATCGAGCAACTATTACTATTATTGGCTTGCAAAATTACCTATCACATTAGGTTGTTCTCACATACATCTGTTTTATATTTGATAAACATTTATTGTTCTTTTTTTCATTGTTTAACGTTTGCTTCACTGTAACTTATCGGAAGTACTGAAAGTTCGATCCACCCTATCGGGTGCATAAAGTCTAACTCTTCTCTTGACTTGATTCGATCTCCGTTAACAAAAATGGCTCTACGAGACGCAAACTTTCATTTGCTAAACTTGATTCTGCGTTCACCGAACGCTGTTTTAGTGTTTGAATACATTTCGCTACGACGTTTTTTTTCATTGGTAGCGCAGTTCTAGGCGATTAGATCGATTCGTGGGTAATGGTCCCGGATGTGGAATTTTGTCTCTTCACTTTAGTGCTAAAACACCACATCAACACACGAAGGCAGTAGAAGAGGTTTTTTTCTAGCGGGAGGCTATTTAAAACACTTAGTCCTACGGGAGTGTTTCGCAAGCTTTTACCAATGAACGGAAACCAGTCACAATCCGGAACACCGAACCTCAACGATATCGATCGATTTGATGGCTCCTGGTCACTAAAATCCATCAGTATGAGAATCGCAAACTGTTTGTTGTAGTTCCCACATTTGTCAGATAACAATTTTATGAACTTATGGAAAGTGGAGCATTTGATTTTTAAAACAGTGCAATCAATTCAGTTTGATTCATCTTTAGGCATGCTCAAAAAATTCGTTTCCCCAAATAGCAAAGTCAAGTTTTCTATTATCGAGCATACTTGCACAAGTGGTTACTCTTTCTGTCCCATAGAGATTTTTGCACAACTGGATCGATTTACTGATCATAAAGAGATGAGGAATGTCATACAAATTTTCATTGTTTCGTGCCCTGCCACGGATATTGAAATTTAAAGAAAACATGATAATTTTTCATCTAGTTCATCTTTGAAAGAATTGTAGCGTGACCGATTGTACGTTGAAAGCCGGACAATAGCAGTCATTTGCCGGACACCACTTCTACCTACAATCTAAATGTGCGTTCACATGTTTGTTTCAGTACGAACGCCATGTGACGTTTGTTTAATACGATCGAAAACTGCTGTATCCTTTCGCGAAGGGAACTTTCACTTTTCGCTTTCGCTCCGTTTCGCTCGTTATCGCGCTCGATGGTTCTCTCGCCTTCGTGCTTTAACATAAACCCTCGGTAGCCGGTACCGGTACTGTCTCCGTGCCACGGGACCTCAATAAACGTCTACAACCACAAGTCATCTGGTTTAACCAGCTGTAACTTGGTTGTGTTGCGAGCTCGGGGTTCCCGTTCTGAAGCGCGTCACGCTCGGTCGTAGTCGGCGTCCCTTCATAATCAAGTGTGCGGTCGTAGGAACAACAGGAGGTGGTCGATGATTCCAAATGCTGCACACTCTGAGGGCGTTCTAGTCGATAGTTTTGGAGTACTAATTTGAATGAGCGCTCCCTGAAGTGAGTGTTGGGTGAAAAGGTGAATAGTGAACGACATAGGCGATCATGTTGCTGTATTACTTGATACACCAGAATCAAGTCTTCTCGAATTCGACGATGCCGTGTGGCGTGCAATCCAAAGGATTTCAGTCTGTCCACATTTTTTGTTCCAGTTCATCTACTTCCTTTCATTGAATATGCATGGATACAATTTTTGGTGGTGGTGGTGGTGTGGTTCGAACACACGTCCCCCGAGGTGATAGTTTGGTGACATTACCAACGGGCCATCACACATAAGTCTTGGAATTCAGTCCTTTGATTAGCTTCGCGCCCATTCTTTGTGAACGTTCCATATCAAATAAACTCGGTCTATGAAAACATTTTGATCTGATGTACTCACGCATTCAAGCAAGCTACGTTTGACTTAAGGAAAACACGAACCAGGGGAGCTTAAGGGTCTGCACAAATTGTTTTAGGGCACACAGAGGGGGTTGTGCAGACGAATTCCTACCGCTTCCGCTGTGGCCAGCGTACGACATCAAACCTGTCTTGATAATCGACCACGAACCCAATACAGGGATCGGAATGCCTCGGTCATATTCACAGTGTGATTTGTTTCAACTAGGTGTGAAAACACTGCATTAGTGAGTGACTTAACCGTTCCTGTATTTAGCCATGTGGGGTGGTGGTCACGGAATCATTCGGACAAACACCTGACCGTGCGGCCTATGTACGTTGTTCCACAGGAACACGTAAATAACTATACACAAAATGAGACGGCAGAAACCGGCATTTTGTCCTTTAGTCGTAAACACACAATTGGTTGGGAAGTGAACAAAACATTAAGCTTTGTTGCATAGAAGATATTACTAACAGCATCGGATAGTCTCCTTTGTATTACTTCTGCTGATGTATCCCCCTTGAACCGCAAGGCAATGTATACCGACTTCTTTCTGACCTCGGTCTTCTTCACAATATCTCCACTGTACTAAATCATCTGGCTAACCAATCGTTCCGGATGGCCACTGTGTGTGAAGACAATACATAAGAACCGGAGCTCTACTTCTATCGTGACCTCACTACAAATTTTCCTTGCTCTCTATCTGCTAGGCAGCTCACTCAATTTCGCTTCACTTTGAGTGGTACAAAGCTGCGAAAATGAATACATTGGCCCTTCCAAGTGGTCTTCCTATGCACTAATCGTTGCACCGAGCCGTCCGATCTACGACTCAAACAGACGTCTAGAAATGCCAATTTGTTGTCGTTGTCATTTCTAAATTAAACTTTATGTTCTGGTGAATAGCATGGAACTTGCTCAACAGCTCATTTGTTTTTGATGTTGTGTTGATCACACAGGATATCATCCACATATCGTGTATATAGCACACAATCCTGAATGGAAAATTTCAGTTGGTTGTTTTCGAGTTTCGCTATGAACACATCAGCAAACAACGGTCCTAGAGGTGATCCCATAGTCACACCATCCTTTTGTTGATAAATCTGCACGTTGAACTTGAATTGGACGTTGTATGTGCAAAAAATAAAGAGGTTGTTTCAGGTTTTTCAAAGGAAGGCCTATCTCCAAATTGTTACTTTGTACATAACTACAAAGGTGTTCGATGGTTTCACTGATTGGAACATTGATGAAGAGCGAGCAAGCGTCCAATGAAAGCATTCTCCGACCCATCAAGTTTAAGTCATGAATGCTGTTCACAAAAGTGAATGTGTCTCGTACGCTGTGTTTCGCTAACCCAATTCTTATGGGTAATTTAGCCAACCATTTTGCAAGTGCATGGTACGGTGAATCGCTCCTATCCAGTATTGATCGCTGGGATACCCCTTCCTTGTGCAACTTCGGCAACACAATGCCCAAAATATTCATATTCGCAGCTTTGTGATCATGTGATCATTGAGAATTCCACATCTGGTGTCCCAAGATGAAATTAGCCCCAGATAATCCATGAGGTTATTTTTCCTTTCCCGAAACATTTGTTTGCGTTTCTATGATTGAATACCGATTTCTATATAAACAGCCTAATATTTATTGTGATGATGTATTTGACATGACTATGAATCGCTGAAAACCAGCTTGTTCGCCACTCCCTGTTCTATTCGAAATGTGCTCTGTGGGACTGCGTAAACAACTGAATACACGAGCAAAAGGATATGACTACTCAATAGTAGTTAGTGCGGATTTTCTTAATGACAGCTGACATTTCTTTTACTTTGCCCTGTACCGTGACAGTGCAACCGCATAACATTCATCTATCCCACCCATTAAATTCTATTCAACTTCACATGGATTCACTACTTAAACTAGCTCTATCCTCGTGCGAGGACAGTGGCATCGACTTGCTCCCAGGTGGTAGATTGTTTGATTTGGAGTATGCAGACTGCTGCTAAGTCAAGATCTGGGTAAGTTGCAAGTTTTTCTGGATAGCTCCAGTGCGAGCGTAGCGGTATTCAGTACACGCTTTGNCAAGGCTGGGTTGTCACAGCCCAAATTGTTATTTAGGCAGCTTTATCTCACCTGGTGGACGTATCGCAGATGAATTGTCATCTCGCATACAGAAGGCTCGGTTGGTATTTACTAACTTGAGACATCTGTGACGATGTCCCGATGTCCAGTTGACCGTGAAAGGTATAGCAGATGC
>UZAN01042498.1:21772-47915 GCA_900618425.1 Echinostoma caproni | reverse complement strand
TAGCAGTGAGTGTGGGATGTTAAGTAGAGACTAGTTAAGACGCACTATCGTGAAGGAGCATTTTGCAAGTTTCAATCGAAGGCTCACCAGGTACTACTAATGACACATCCTTAACTATATCCAGAATTTCGGAAGAGTTAAATTACATTTTTGCCAAAAATCATTCCAATCCTGTTTTACTCGAAGGCTGGGATTAAATGAGCAATTTTCATCGAGAGACTGTTGATTTTCAAAACGAGCTCACTGGGTATTTTACTTTATAGATAAATACTTTTAACTCCCTAGCTAGTTCATGAGTACTAGCTGCTGTGATTAAACAAATAAATAGAAGAGCTGAGCGGATAACCCAACGAATATTTTTTCTGACTTTTTTTAAGTAAACGCAGCATGAGAAACAAACGTTTGAAGCAAAGGGAAGCTTTTCCAACTTAGTGTGGGCTTCAACATAAGTGCGAATTTATGAAACAAACATTTCACCAACCACATGCGACCCCGCAATTGACCAAAAAGTGGTTCAAATCGTCTTCTATCTACCCGGTAGTCCATAACCGATCTTAGTACGGCTCATGGCAGCATAACATCTGTTTCAGGGTAGGGATTCAGTTAGATTGACTCTGGATCTGACTAATTGTTACATGAAGGTAGGGATTTGCAACCACTGGAAAGGAATGAACGATTGTCAGTTGTACCAGATGTCTAAGATCGAAGGACTAATTAATCGATGGGAGCACTGTATTCTTCTGTTATCCTCAGCTAGATACAATTACTGGAGTGATAGTAGCACATTAAAATTCATCTCAGATGAGAAACGATTGATGGGATTACGCATAAAAACCTAAGCGTCAATGCTGAAGCCATCGCATATGAACAATGTTAACGTTATTCCTCTCCATTTCCAATATAATTTGTCGGACGGATACAAGTTTGGTGACAAATAAGAATCTCCGGTAGAGGCACACAAAGTGGATTGAACCACTGGTTCAATCCAGTTTCAGAAACCATTATCAAAAATCGGTCCCAGTAAAAACAGGGCTAAACTGTCTGAAGCAAAGGTCGTGAATGTAAGCTATTTCGCAACAAAATTGCTGCTAGGAAACCTGTCAAATGGGATTATTTAACAAATATCCCCATGCCTTAAATTGGCATGGTTTAATTCAAGAATCACTCCACTGTATCTCAGCTGGTGCCAAATTCATAAAACCCTTCTTTGGTCGCTGTTAAGAAGAATGTCTGCGGAAGAAATACACAAACAAAGAGCGAATTACAACCGTACCAATGCAGGCATTTTCATGTTGAATCCCCAAAATTTGGGTACCACAAAGTGGATTTTGGAACTTAACCTGATGGGTTTCCTTTGATAAACAATTGAGAATTCTTTTTCACTACTAGCAAAATGTCAGTAGTACAAAGATACGCATGCATTTCACTTGCGTTGCTTAAGTGACAACTATCGGTTAATACAAAGAGAAATTCTGTGACCTTATTCCGTTAATGTTTTAAAACATAAGTTGACATTTACTATCGCATTCATTGCAGTTAAAATCAATGACTGCCATCCTTCAATGTTCATTTGGAAAAATAACTCAATGTAATACAAGGTGCTTCTGACATTCGCACGGCACTTTTATGAAAAATGAAAAATAATTTGTAATCATTTTCCCGATCTTTTGCTTTTAAATTATACTGCAGAAATCACTGCAGAACTCGTAATTACCGACATTTGCGGAAATTATAAGAGGGGTTTTAATACACCGTTTTCCATCAGGTTGGGTAGTTTTCGAAGTAGAATTCGGTCAATCGTTTGCATTCACTTCAATTAGAACAATTTTCCCTGAGCAGGGAGTTATTTTCATGGCTAACAAAATATGTCTTACTGGCAAAACATGCTCATTTCAGGAAGAGAATCGATGTTTCTGCCGTCTGATAACCCTCTGTGGTAAGTTTTAGCTTGTGTCCCGAAAGCGTTGTATGCACGGCGTATGTGAAATCAGTGAACTGAATAATGAAATATGTATTTTACTTTCAGGTGCTCAGTCAATTCTATATCATTCAAGTTCTCTTTCTCGTTTTTCACGATTCCGCTCTCTTCACATTTTAGACCAAAAAGAAATTATTCTAAGCATTTAATACATATGTTCATAAATAATGCTCCGGTATACACAAGGATATCTTTTGATTCCTGACTCTGGCGATCACTACGCAACACTGATTCATGGAACTCTCTCTCTTATGTTCATATAGAACAAAATGGTAATTTTATATCAAACACCTCAAAATGTATGATATAAATGGATTTTGGTTCACATAGATCAACGGCGGAATATTATTCCCGGGACTTCTTCAGTCGATTGATGCGCGAAATCTATTTTTTGATACTGTCTTAGTTGGCCATTGAACCAAGGTTCGATGACTGGTGGTATATTTTATACAAATATTGAATCTTGTTTAGAACGTATTGTCCAACTCATGAATTCATCCTATTTAAAATCGTGGGTAAAATAGGTAGAATAGAAAAATGAATGGCAAGCAATAGCTGTAAATGTAATTACGAAGTAATCTGTAAAAAGGCGTACATTCATCGTTACAAATTGCCGGCCAAGTAAGAACAAACATGTTTACATTCAATCGAAACTGCTTGTATTGTTTTTAACTACTCATGAGTAGGCACAAACAACAACGCAACGTTCAAATGAAACAGTATCGGGCAAACGCAGTTTGAAAGTACTTTCTCCGATTTCCTACCTTTAGCTGTGATGTAAAGCCATCCTCAACAAGCTTGCACAAAAATATTCCGGAATGATTTCTCTGAGGGAATATTTCGCTTATCTATTCTCACAGATCATCTACCTTAACGACCACCAAACAAGGCACATATTTGCTGGTTTGCATTAGCACTTCGGAATACACTATGGAAACCAGTGTTCAACTATATCCGAAATATCTTTACCGGAAGGAATTTTTTCATAAAATTCAGTTACCCGTTTGAATTGAAAATTATATAAATGGATCCATCATTCTCTACTTATGCACAATCATCAAATACAGATGTGACATTTAGGCACAGTCAGTATCAATTACATTTTCATCTTTATTTGAAAAGACAATGATTAAAGGCGCATTGTAGTGCCTTATAGTTGTCTACCTGCACTAGTGATCGCTTAGTTCGCATAACTTTGGTCAATTATAATAAGGCAAAAGAATTGTTGTCGAATCTCGAAAACCACCAGACGAAACTGTCAGCCAGTTTGACGGGTCACATGTGTGCTGGTTTACGAAAAAGAAATGCAAAATTTCATACTTTATTGTTCATCAAAGAATACTAGAAATACATTAAAAGACCGCTGCGGATAAACGTCGCAGTTCAAACGGTTTTCTCAACAAAACATAGGCCTTAATTCTTTCAGGTAGTTTACCTCCCAACAACGTGTTGCACTGCTACATATATGAACTATTTCACCGTGTTTTATTATCCCCGAATGGACAAAAACACATCCTATTTCCTTGTAAAAGAAACGAAAGCAAAAACAAAAATAGAACACATTTCATATGGTTGTCGAGTAATGCCAGAATATCTTTTCGAACAATCTTTACATCTGGAATTCCCCATCACGCACTGTTTTGTCGACTTCAGTCACGAAGAATAGCAGCGACTGAAATCACTGGTATTTGTGACTATATTTTGTAACCCCCTTAAAGTTCTATCCTATTCAACGTTATACACGCAACACGTTTTGACGATAAATACTCAATGGGATGTTTTTGAATTTCAAATAATTTGTTTGTAAAATAAACTTAGAACTTCTGCTTAGAACCTTTTAAATTCCACAGCAGTAGGAGTAAATAGTGTTTTAATTGGTGATTGAACGAAACTTTGCAGCTAAATAAAAACTAAAAGTTAAACCAAATAAAAATCCGGTGCCTTGTTGGGGAGCACCGAAATAATCAAATATTTTATATTAACATACACACAACGTTAACAACTGAAAGGACCAGTGCAGAAATGATGATATTTGTTAACAAAAGGCTAACAACCATTCCAATAATCTCTTGAACATCAATCCGAGAAATCCCATGCATCGAGCAGTGTATGTCACAAAACATATCAACAAATCAACAGCAACAGCTTAAGCATTTCAGGATGATTGATACACCCTTTCAGATGAACGCTTCCGCTTTAACCTTTTTTTCCTTATTCACCAGGATATATACTCGTAGTCTTCGCTTAAATGTATTTTTTTCAGTGCTTGAATAGCTGCGAAATTCCATCAGATCGCACAGTAAGTCTGTGATTGGTTTAAACTGACTTAGCGAGCCTAGCCAATCCCAGTCGAGTGTTGACAGGTTGACCCACACGGAGCCGATTATTTGCATTGTACTGTCTAGGTTTGCGGCCTACCGACGGACGGTATTTCGACCAAAATGCATGGTGAACACTTCTTCCTCAAAATTTACCGTTAATGACACTTCATTGCGGATTAGCGGAAAAACTTCCGGTTTTCAGAACGCTCAGTGTGATTCGGTGTGTACCCGTTTAATCCAGGAAACTTTAAACCAATGGATCGATATTCTTTATAGTAATACTATTAATCGCGCTCGGAATATTTGCCCGCGTCTCACAACATACATACACCACTGGTGTATGTTGTTCTAATTTATCAGCATGTCTGTGATCATGCAGAATTGTGTACAGATGCTCATATGGATTTATCGGATTATAGGCGTATTGTGCTCAATGACACCGCTGACTTTGTCCTTCAATTGCTCTCTTCGTACAACCGCTTTAAGAGGAATCTTAGAGACAAGTGAGTAACGCAAACGATTTCAGGCCGTACGAATAGTGTGCGAATAGTTGAGACACAATTTGTGTAACGCAATTTGTACGTTTTTCGGAATTACATACACTTATACAAAACGGCAAACCAAGCAATTGGTAGGGCCGTTTTTGCTTTCAAACAACTCTCCTGCTTTTGTCAACAGCAATGTTTTATCTATCAAATCAAGTTTTTACCTGTCATTGCCTAATATAATTTTGCATGGCCAATAAAAAAGAGGCTTCAGAAAATTCCCTTTTTTATTATTACAAATTCCAATCCGTTAATAAACCATAAATCATTGAAGGATAATAAATGATTAATGAGGAACTAGTCAACCGTTTCATCACCGTCCATCATAGAAGCCTATCAAAAGAAGTATCCTAATAGAATTTGTTTTTAAATATTATTAATCATTAGGCTTCAGGCATTTACATTTTTTTAAGTTTGTCGGATAAGTGGAACTAATAAGAAAATATCTTTAGTGAATTTATATTTTGGATAATTATGGCTTTTTCCCGAAGCAATTAATTACTTGAATTTTGTTAACATGGGCGATTATTATTTAAATGGCCATCCAGTTTTTAGATGAAGGTTTAAATTTAAATGACCTTTGAATCGTTCTCCAATATGATGTTATATGAACCGCACACATACTCTAATTCAACATAATACATAAAAAACATAATAACAGGTTATGTCAATGCGAAGGGTTATCACATGGGCTTTATTAAATTATTTGAAATGCATCGTTCCTGTAATTAAAAAAGTTTTTCATTGATCTATCGCAACCCGTTCGACCGTTTTGTTACGTATTCCTTGGCAGATAATTTCTCAAAAATACTCAATCTCAACGAATCCAGCCGAGCAAGTTTTCTCTTGAAGGCGAATCAGGCGGGAGATGAAATATCCTTTCAATTCAGAACTCGGAATGCAGATCAGATACTTTATTCCACCGGTAAGTTGACTTCATTATCACTGTCTAGGTAAAACTACCAGCAGATTTTTATACCGATAATAAAGCTCTGCGTTCATGCCGGATCCATAAGTAACAGATTATCCCAGTTACGCATGAACTTCCAGTCATGTGTTTTGTACTTTGTTCGCTGATAAAACATAGTCATGGTTTTGATTATTTCTGGTTGATCGTGCCGCGGGACGTCCTGTTAGGGTAGACACTATAAAAAGTAGGTCAAACAGCTGGATATTGCATCAATCTGGTGGTCACCATAGGAACTGAACATATACTTCAGAATGTATCGCTATTGGAAATGCAATATTCCCTCAGAGCACACAATATGCTTTCAAACTTCACTGTAGACCGCAGAGATGACTGGGTTTGTGCTTCATGAAGAGTTGATAAACAAATGCTTGCAAAGTAATAACTACCAATAATTAATATAAAACTCAGAAACCATTGCACGTATTTATCTACGTCATTAGGTCACTGATGAGTACCATCATGGTTAAGATTGAAAACTGTTACTTGTTATGTAGTAGAATTTACTACTGTCTGCGACAGTTTTCACAGAGCATTTTAGTCACCCCTATAAGGATGTCGAATGTTTCCTTCAGTGAAGAAGCATTTGCCCGTTTTTACCAGGCTGTTCAGGATCTATTCCCTTACAAATGGTTGTGCGATTGTTTTGTGAACTTTCAAAAGATTGCATGAGAAACCAATACTGATCGATTTACGAGAATTCTGAAAAAGTACTTACTAAAGGTCATTTTGTTCTGTAAAATTTGGTGGAGTTTACACAGCTCTGAACAAAATTTGTCCGGTTTCAAACTTTGAAAGTTGGTCTATCAGTGTGTGATTTGCATGACACCGAACAATAAAGATTTGGGCCTTGCTGTTCTGCTATTCCGCCTCAAAACGAAGTTCGTATACTCGTCAGTTCTACTGTCGGTCGATGTAAATCAGAGTGATTTCTTCATTAGACGACATGTTCAAAATGACACGCAATTCAGCTTAAATGGTCCTACCCACTTAAGGTAGTTGTGTGGTAGGGAATTTTAGATCCCATGGCTAACCAATTACCTTTATTTGATTAGCCTAGTCTTCAAGCGCACATTGACGAATGAACATCATATCATACACTCTGATGATGTGCTGCAAGTTGCTGAGACCCAGCCCGGATAGTTTAAGCGCTTTGGTCTATGACTGAACAATCAATCTTAGTATTCGTTGGAATTCCGCTGGATATGGTCTAAGGAGAGTTCTGAATAAGCGCTGAGGGTCAGAGCTAATTTGTGTAACAAATACTCTTTTCCACCTTGAACGTAATATCCCTCATGTTTAACGGGCAGATTGCGATGCACAATACTCACCCTGGAGAGCAGTTTGATAGATAGTGGACAAAATTGCTTCTATTGTGGCTCTTAATGAGGAAACCAGTACTGCATAACCTGTATTAATTAAATCACTCCACGTCCCCATCAGTGCGTTTGCAAATATATTTCGGCAACGTTTACATTTTGGCTAACCGTTAGGGTCAATAATATAGTCAACCAAACCAAGCTCGATACAATAAATTAAAATCGTTTTGAAAATATGTTCTCTGACAGCGAAAGTCAAATCTGAATCGTTCATGTTTTTTTATCAAAACTGACGTCTTACTAAGGACGTGAAATCCATGTTTAGTTGTGAGACTTTTATCAAAAAATAATAGCAAAAATTTTAGATATTTTATGTTTACTATTGGTCTGCCGCTTTTGTATTGTATGTCAGCAACGCGGAGTTGGTTCCCCTCGAAATTGTTGTGCAACTTTTCAGCTGATTTCCTTCCATACAAATGTATAGTTTTTTTACCTATAATTAGTTCGGCGCTGCGGAATTATTTATGGCCATTGTCGGGTGACCATATTTATTTGATACTTTGGTAAAATAGGACGTCGAATTACTCTACCCTGTTAAATACATACAAACCGCGTTTCGTACCTCTTTCAGCACTAATTATATCAACGTACACCAACCTCAGATATAAACAAATAATAAATGTTAGGATTCAGTGTTTTTTGCCCATGAAATCCGTATTATTGCACACGCCTGCAACGGTTCAGCTCCTTGTCAGTCTGCGCACATATTGATTAATTAACCCAGATATTCAAGCCCCTTCGGCTGATAAGCCTTGACAGCTGTGCGCTGTCACACAATCGTCGGGATATAAAGCAAACCTTACATATATATATATATAATTATCCATTAGACAACTCAATGTTAGGTGTAATGCCACTTAGGATCGCATACTCAAACAAATGTTTCTTCTCGTCGTGATCACCTAACATAACGCCGTCAGTAAAAAAAATATCTCCTACGGTAATAACAGTCATCCGCTCACTGCAGACTCAGCTACTATTGTGTACGCATTACTCGAATGTTCCAACACTTTTGAGGTCATTGGCTGTTCCATAGAAGTAATAATTTAAGATGTCAGCTTTAGCAAATGCACGTTTTGTGAAAGACACGGAGCACTAGATGCGGCACAGGATCATCGGCCCCAAGAAGTGATGGACATCAGAACACGTGAATTCCAAAACCATACTACAGAACTGTATGCCAAATAAATCTACGTTTCTCATCGTATGTACAAGTATCCACTCACACGATACAGTGCAGGTGATACATATAATACTCAGCATCACACACCTAGGCCGCAGGTCTCCTTTTGAAGCGGTTTACTCATTGAAGTGTTTATCCCAATGATACATATTGAAATATGCGCTCGGTTTTACCTGATGTGCTTGAGGAATCCAAAATGGTATTTGACATAAGTTGCTACATATAACCTTAATACCTAGATACCGTTACAGCAAATTATGATTACTTACTCCATCAACCGGTAGATCCATTTTAAAAGCTATCTAAAAGATATTATGTTCTAAAGTGATAACAAAAAAGTAACAAACCAGGAAAATAATTAATCCCAGCATGAGTTTTTTCACTCCGGGCTAGAGTCATTACATAAAAGCGTCAAATGATTTTATGCAATTTTCGCTAATAGTTCAAATGTTGAAAACGGGAAAGCTACACGATATAATAATTTATCCATTTTCCACCACTGAGCTGATCGCAGCGTAGTGGGCAGTGTTCTCGGAAGCTCATCACATAAGACTGTATCAGAACGGTAATTATTGAGCAGCACACACTTAGGTTAAACTGAGATGCAAAAGTGGAGCACGTGAGTAGTAACACGTTTGCCAATAATCACCCGCATCTGTCCGATATTCCGATTATTAATTTCAACGTACCGATAATTTTAGATTTATTGAATGATATTATAATTCGAACATGTTTATTATTCGCTTGACATTTCGCAGGGTTAAACATTTTCTGTTCCTCTGTCGTCAAACCTAGGCAAAACCCCAAATAACCTGTGTTTTTTCCCGGTTGTTTAGTTCATTTTTACACTCTGTTCTGTGTCTATCGTATAACATCTTGTTCAAACTATCACACTCTATACCATTCCCTTCCTGGTTTAGTTTTATCTGTCAGCCCGGATATGACTGCTACAGAGACGATACAACTACACGTGATAACCTATTTGACAAACGGAAGTGTACATTTCACTGCGGAGAACTACGCACAACATGGTCTTCCAAGTCTCGAAAATGGTGGTTTACAACGACGACACATTGATTGTCTATCAGACTACGGTACTTGTGTGGATGCTCAATGGCACCAGTTAAGACAAGCGGTTGTCAAAAACTCGGTAGGTCTGCTCAGACCGTGTAACAGAGTGCTCTGGCGAATTGTATTGAAACGAACAGAGTGTACTGGTTCTCGTTATTTGTGTTGCGTAATTGTACTCGGTATGAATGATCAAATTGATTGGGTGTGCTTCCTCTGTGAAATTAGGCGACAGCTTTGACATGATAACCAAAGGCACTGTAGTTAGTGAACAGATACAATTGTCTAATTCTGACGGTATCGAGTTGACCGTCAAGGATGTATTTATTCAAGTTTACCAGTTTTCCCTCACAAACCCCATTGATAAAACGCTTCTCTTAATTCATCAACCAGAATGAAACGGGACAAGGTAAACCCTACTGTGAATGCTGAATAGCTTTCGTGGATAAAGTCCGTGTTCGGAAAAGTTCCATCGGATCCATACTCGTGGGGGCTAAAGATAGTATTGGAATACAGATTATGCTGTATCATTCACGGACAACGGGAACAGTTTTATCCAGTGCTCGTAATAATCAGAAAATAATTACTGTTCCTCACGCAATGCGTGGTCTCTTTTTCGTACAACGCAGTGGGCTGGTCGGATTATCTTTGTCAGTGGTAGCCAAAACGTTTATAGGACGAGAACGGGGATTTCAGCCATCCATGTCGTGTCCCATCTTTTCTGTACCTGGCATAATTATGCCAGTTAATGATAAAAAGGGTACGAGGGTGGCTGCTGCAATGGTTTGTCAATTTTGTCCCCATTTAG
The DNA here is from genome assembly GCA_900618425.1 of Echinostoma caproni. Lineage (NCBI taxonomy): Eukaryota > Metazoa > Platyhelminthes > Trematoda > Plagiorchiida > Echinostomatidae > Echinostoma > Echinostoma caproni. Next base: position 37,666 of record UZAN01042498.1, on the reverse strand, counting down.
TAGGATAGGAAATGTCGGTGGAAGAATCCTCCGTTCATTCTTGATTCTCAATGTATGAAGATTCGGTTATACCCGATTCACCCGGTTACTGTACATCTAAATTTTGTATAAATCCCATAAATATTTTAAATAAGGTGAAATGTTTCTGATTACCGAGAAAAGCAGTGAACAGCTGTTTCCTCATGTTTGGGACTCGTAAGTATTGCCTACTTTTTGTGTCCCTGTCGGGACTCGAACCGCGAACATTTGGGTCGGGAAATAAAAACCTCACCCTTGCGCTACACGGTGGACGGTTGCCACTTCGTGCGAATGGCTCAATCAATTGAGACGGTGCATGTTTAGATTAGACCAGTTGGTTTTTCACGGGCAACAGGCACTGCTGATGATCTTCGGTGTGGGTTTCATTCCTTAGGAGATCGTTAATTCCCCACTTATCACTCGTATTTCATTTATTTGGAGTGCGAGTATCCTAGGATGTCTAGATGGTCACCACTGCTTCGGAAGCGAATTCCGGCAAAGAAAATTAAAAATAATTTGCAATTCAACTGCCGCATATTAGCATGACAATCTGCAATGTACCAATATTAATTTAGAAATTTTCCGCGAAACAAATTATTCATTATGACATTTGCATCACCCTCCCTCATGATTGTTTTGATTTTCGATCAAAAGTGATCCTAAAACTGATGCATTTTGTGATAGAAAGATAAGTGCAATGAATATTTTTAACAGTCCGTAGCCTCGACTCTGGCTAATTACTTTCACACTACTGCAGGTCATAATGGAGACTTGGAGCTGTGCAATGCGCGATCTTATTCACATTCCTTGGACTTAAGCCGTGTTCATTCACTCAGTTTGCATGTCGTCAACTATTAGGCCGATTCTGCCAGGCGCAGTCAGAAATCTTCCATCAGACAGTCCATTAGCACACATGTGATTTCATAATATTTTCACTTTAAAAATGATGGAAATACAACAACAATTTGTGCATGTTTAGTTGTTCATTTGCGCGTTCTATTACCAGAAGTGGAATTTATTGAGCTAGGAGAAGGCCAGACCATCACGCAATTCATTACTCATTAACTTTGGGCTTTTTCAAACGCAGTTTGAAGACTGTACGTTCCGTAAAACATCCTATCCCTTTGAAATATGGACTGTCTTTCTTTTCCCGATTCGGGGAACAGATTTGAAACAACAGAATACACCAACGAATACGCAGCTTGTGTTGCGTGCAGCACTTCACAATCCTTGGTAAATGATCCACACGTTTCGCAAGGTGAAAGGTGATCCCGATTATGCCGAGAAATCGCAGGTATCACTTTCAAATAGGATCACCTAGCTTCTTAGATTTTGAGTGAAAAACTGTAAAACGTTTAGGCCGGATTCACGTGTCTCAATCCTACACCAAGGCGAACCAGTCATTCATTCATTTTAGCCAAGAAACCCATAGTTTACTGTGGAGATTAGAGAGATCTGTTGTCCTCCACAAGCTAGTGAATATGGGTTGTGTTGTATCGTTTACAGAATGAAAAATGATTTGATCAGCTGCCGGGAGCCGATTGGGTAGTATGCTTGCGTTTTCCCTGTGCGATCCGGGGTTTGATCCTAAGTTGGGTAGATGAGATGCAATCCGGATGAAACAGCTGTCGATTACTTCCGAGCTTTTCAGCTCATGTCTCATTTTAGAAGATGAATCCATCATCCAAACACAGAAAATCTACAAAATGTGTGGGGGGTTCTTGAATCAGCGAATTGAGGAAAATTTGCACTGACATCGACTGACTTTTCCCTTTAGCAAAAGTAAGTTGGGATACAAATAGACAGGATAGAAGGTATGTAAGTCTGCAGCATTCAAAAGTAACGTGTTTCCCTGATTTGCTTGACAAGCCCAGTTGTGCTTCCTTGAAAAATGAACGATCGCCATTGAATAGAGTGACTTAGTTGCCTAATATATTCCGAAATGAATTACTAGTAAAATGAGCGGATCAAAAAGGAACGAAGTGAACAGCTCCCACCCGGAATGACGCCATCCTTTATTGTTAATCCTTTTAAATAAACTTACACTTGATTTTTTTAGTGGTTTATTGTTAAGTTAAAACAACTTCGTCCAGGCATAATAATGTGTAGCATTCGAAACGTGCTTAGCCTAGGGTTCATATCTCGCTCCGAATTACTGTTCAACACGACTCTTCCTTTAATATTTATATTTCACTCAACTTACAGTTGCGTAAAATTCCACTTAACACAGGTGTGCAGATCAGTCGAAATCACCGTAGATTGAGCCCCACGATTGACCCTCGTCCTATTTGAGGACAGCTGCGATGCCGTGATCTAATGCTCTTCTAATTACATTACATCATGTCAGATGGATGCAATAGCACACAGTTACTCTGATTAGAAATTATTATGCTGAGTTTTCCTCTCAAAAGCGTGTTGGATGTAAAATGACCTGGGACGGAAAAATTTGAATACGTTTTCGCGGGATTTTTATTCTCACACTTCCTGTGAATCATAAAGGCCCCGTTGTTGTTCAACTCAACTGTTCTGTGTGACTTCTGGTGCCATTCTGTTCTGCTCGATCGAAATATCATGTGATACGTTGTCCAGCCTCGACCCGTTTCCCACCGAAGACGGTTATGGTACTCGTGCATGAAACCTTGCTTATCTTCCTCCGTGGTGATGATGATGTGATATCGTTCAAAAACCATAACACGCAGTTTTTTAGCATTTAAAGGGTGATATTCTAGGTCAAATTTGTGAACAAGGTACAGTTCTGCATTTCGTTTTCGCATGCTTTTGTCCACATTACGCACATTCAAGCCAATGGATACTTACCAATACATTTTTCGTTGTTTTGTGCACTGGAAATCGCCAATCATTCAAACATTTGGTTACCCATGATAATCAGATGGGGTTACCCTTGGTGTTCACCAAACTTCGTGGAGTTATATCAAAGTTTCTGTGCCAATTGCCTGAGGATTACGTAATTTAAAGAGTTGCAAAAAAGAATACAGAAGATGAAACGTATCGTGCAGTCGCTGCCTGGAATACATTTACCTCTACGTGCACCGAACGTTTAGGGGAAGCGGGCTGAATAATTGGTCCGACAGATTTGGTAGTACCTCTGATTGCTTACAAAATAGGTAATATTTTCGATTCTTAAGTGTGAAACTTGTACGACACACAAGTACGAGAAATTGTGATGAAGCATCGGGAGAAGAGAAGCGTTCTGACGAAACAGTGATGAACCTTAGTTTTTAGATGACGCCAGTTTGTCAACTACGAGAAAGCAATGTGACTGGAGACTAGCACAGTATAATTGAACTCAGCGAAAAGACAAAATTAGTATCAGATGCACTTACAAGCTCGCGCGCCCTGTTGCCATCAAATATCCTTTCGCCAAATAGCATTCATTCGCGACATTTTGCTACAACAACTGATACGGTCAACACTTGTGTGATGTTTTTTTGAAGCATTTCAGTTTCTGGCACAATACATCCAATGTTAGGAAATGTGAATGTACCGAAAAAGCAGACCTACACCATGATGTTCCGCACAAATTTCCCGTAACAAACATTCGGGCAAAGCCCTGAATACTACCTCACGAGGTCCTATTTTAAGTTTGGCAGGACGCAGTTTTGAAAAACAACAACTAAGGACACTGCAAACGACTAAAACGCAAATATGTTTCAATGTTTACTGCATCTACCAACTTTCAGTTACGACTGCGGCCGTTTCTGGGTCATATTTCAAATCCTTCACTAAACATAAGAATTTCCGGTCGAAATCCTTGGCTTCAAAACCAGTGTTCATTCAAGTAAGGGTCTTTTGCATGTGCAAACCCGTGCTCTTGTAGCTGAATCAGTCAATCAACTATTCCATAGAATTGTTTGAAATAGAGAGACTTCACAATCACGGAAACAAGGAGACATTTCATCGAATTGCAAGTGCAACAGAGGATCCAGTTAAACACCAACCCGTCACTTTTTTCCTTTCTTATTGTTCGAAGTGACGGAATCCCTAACTGCCGATTTAGTGATGAATCATTTTGAGAAGCACAGCGTGTCCTCATATTATCAACATGGGTTCCTGTGCACTCGATCAAGGGCCACTAACTTGTGTCTGGACTAAAATTAACAAAGCATCTGACCACCGCAATGCGGTATGCGTTGTGTAACTGGAGTAATCGAAGTTATTTGAATCATAAAATACTGCTGGAAAACTTCACAGTTGCGGAATCGGTTAACTGCTACTTGGAGTAAAGAACTTCAACAACAGAGACCCATGCTTGAAGCAGATCAATGTCCTCATTGTGAGAAGAGATTCAATCAATGTTCTTTGAACATAAAAGACATTCGCATAAATAATCAAACTCCGGATTAAACTACTAAAATCTCAATGGCTTACTAAGGCTTAAAGGAGAACACACAACCTGTCTCATAAACTGATCGATTTAGGGTTATATTTGATTCAGAATTTCGAAGTGAGAATTCGTGACACTTAACTGTAAATTTCAGTCCACATTCTTCCTAAGATTTAAACATGTTTTCACCTGTCTGGGGTGTGAAAAGAGTTTAAAGTCATTGTTCAGAGTCAATTAAGACTGTAGGTAAACCGCCGTATTGCGTCTACAACAGCTTTGAAGCGGGTTTGTCCATCAAAAGTAACTTCGACCGATTTGGAGTCAATTACGTTCCCATGATTCTTGACAAGTACGCTAATAACGCGCACGGAATCACTGATTGCATTGCAAGTGCAACGCTCGAAAATGACCACAAACGTGAATCACCAGCATGATCGGGGGATTTTATTCCTCCTTCCTTCCTTTAAATCTTCTGGACACTTGATTATGTTGCCACAATACAGCAGAACCCTATACCATGTAGCCTTCTGCTAAGCCTACCTCAAAATTTAACTGAAGTAACGTTCATCTTATTTAGTACTCCAAAACACACAATTGGAATCCCGGTATTATTAAAGTTCTGTTTCAGTTTCAATCATTCACGTCAAATCCTACCCAGTACTTCAAATTAAATGATTGAATAACTCACCGGAAAAAATAGACAAGATTATCTATCTGAGTGTCTAAGTAGCACCAGATTATTTCTTTTTCTAACCGACAAGTTAATGTTTTGCACGCGATTTCTACAATGAAGTTAAACAAGCAAGAAAATCATGATCAAATGCGTGCATTCGGTGACAAAGATTTGTCGACATTTTCCTGAATTATAAAGGCGCATCCATCCGATGCCTCGGGCTATAGAAATCTCGTTTTCCCTCTATCAGAGGTAATTTCCTTCGACTAAATACTTTTATTGCCTCTGCCACTGCATCATGTTACAGATGTGCCTGTTTGGAGTACAGTTGGATATCTGCTGAACAGCAAAAGAGCCCTTTTACCAAACGGAATCCGATCCCTTGATGTACTACTCAAGAATGTCCTCATGTTAAGCTCAAAATGAAACACATGAACGGGCTTACTTAGATACACGAGTTGTGGTTTACTTGAACGAAAATACTTCATCGTTTGTCTGTTTTATCTAACTAACCTGGTAGGTTTGAATGTCCAAATTTTTGAAAAGGGCCGTCCATTCGGCTGAAGCAGTACTTGGCACGTACCGATCTTTAAGATGTAAGGAGATTTATTAACTGGTGTGTCTGAGAATCACAATGATATCTTTTGTAAATTCCTTGTAAAAAAGAATGATGTATGTAATAATCTTATATCAATATTGATATTTTGATCCGTCAAGTGACTGGATCAAGGGAGTTAGAATATATCTAACCGCACGTCATTCATAACGTTTTTGTTATTCTCCGGTAATTCTTTACTTCTAGAATATTTGCACTCAATGGCTTATTCCTTCCCTATTTCTTTCCAAAGCTTGTCATTAGCCTGGACAATCAACCACCCATTACTTACATAGTACCGTACACCACTTCACGTCTATCCATCCAAGCCGTACACCTGGGTTTCAGACCAACTACACCGGATATGAAACTTTTTGGATCCAGTCTAATTGTCCCCAGACAACGATTCAAAGGTTGCATGCGACGGGTAAGTATTCCATACCTCATCCCGTTTTTCACTATTAACAAAGTGGCTGTATTTCTTTTCATTTCTTCTACCAAAGCAAGAAAAAACAGAGGTTTATCATTATCATTCACCTAATGTGTGTCTCTTCTCTCTCGTTCCTGTTCAAAGCAGAGAGATGTTGCAGTCATTGTTCTACAACAATCTGTAAAATCGGGTGTCCTTTTGCTTGCAAACAAGAAAATTTAACTGTGATTCTATAAACTATCGCCTCCATATTCCTGTTTTTGTATGCCCAACAAACAGACAAAATAGTTCGTGAGCAATACATAAAAGGAGTTTTCAATTTGTTACAGTTCCACTATCCAATCAAACACTGATTTTTTCAGCTGTGGATTGATGCCTCTTGAATCTTTTTTTCTGTAAACTTGTTTACTAATGCTTTGAGAAGTTATGATTTCAACACGGATCGGAAACCAATCGATCAATTTGCATTTTCTTCCCATTAGAGCCCACAGGGGCATTTTTATAGTGAACAGGACACGTGTTTGGTGAGTCGTCTTCTCTGTTCAATACAGACTACAGTTCTTCTGTAAAATAGGCGATGATTGCGCACGTAAAACGCATCGGACTCGAAAACAGTGATACACGTCTGTTTCCTGTTGGGTGTCTATTCCGGATATTAGGAAATTAGGAGTATTCTCGAGTAAGCATGAGGTGTGGTTAGAGTCACGGAAGACACAATGCACTCCAAAATATTTGTCGCGGACAACAGGGGAGAGCTATTGTGAAGCGAATTCCCACTGCTTCCATGGTGGTCGGGATGTTGTAACTAATTGGCCTAGAGTGTTGTTCAAGGCCATCGCAGAATGAGCGGATCATTGTGTTGAAGTCAATCAGATTATCTGACTGCACAAGGGCTGAACAGATTGCGCTTGTGACTGCAATGTACAAACAAGCCGGATACAACATCGCCGCGTCAAGTGTCTGCGAATGGGACGAGGGAACAACTAAAAAGAAGGAACATAAATAATTGCCCTGACCGGTTATGGGCTCCAACCTGTGAGTGATCGCAGTTTTACCATTCGAATCACGATTCCGGTCCTAGTGTTACGTGTAAAGGACAATCTTGCGTAAATCGGCATTATTACTATCCTAGCTTATTTTTCAAGTTTTTCTGCAATTTCAATATCCCACAACTCTATCTGGAAACATTGTGTAGAAGGTCTAATGTTTTTCTACCGTACCAATACAGGATTTGTGTGCCGTTTCGATGAGGCAGTAAATTGAGTCTTAGGAACAAGTGGTGCCAACTTGAAAATGTTGTAAATTAAGAAAAAATAGAATAGTTCATTTTTTAAGCCAAACTCGATGTATTGTCCACAGGTCACTTGTAGATATGGGGATATATTGCCAACATTTAACGCTTAATGCACGAACAATTCAGTATCCACCGAACTTAGTTTATCTTAAACCACGGTGCTTGAGGACCTTGTTACGCTTCCTATCATTTAATTGGGATTTGAGCTAAAAGTCCACATCTGTGTTCTCTTTTGCAAAATAAATCTAGTAATGTCTGACGTCAAACGAAGTAACTGAAAAGAGAATAACAGTTAAGAAGTAAGGTCTATAGGAATGCACCTTGTTTTTATACAAAAATGTATAGGTGATATATATAAATGATATTGGTAAATCATTTTAACATGCGCGCACAAACAGACACATTAAACACCGTGTCTGATCTGAGCTGTCACAAAAATGACAAGATATCTACCATTGACCTCAGAACAAATACCAACAAGAACAGGAGGTTGTGCAGAAAGCCATCGGATTTTTCAATGAATTGTGTGAATATTTTTTTATAAAATGTAACTGTTCTGATAAGCTATTCCATGTGTTGGGGTATACATTATTTCACATAAAAGTGTTTGAAAGCTACGATTGGATGTTTTACGAATAAAGCCTGCCGGGTTTGATTACCAAAATAATTATTTATACCTATGATTTTCAATTTGAGAATGAAAGTAAACATATTGTTCGATAAAGAAATTTTGATGTTAGTTAATGTAAATGCCAATATTCAGGAGGTTATAAGCTTTACGTTCACATGTCTACCTTCCATACCCCAGATTTCGCTGCGTGCCCAATGAACACTCATTGTTTTGATTTAAGATGTTTAAATAGAGAAATAAGGCAACACGTTTGATCTATTTATAGTCCTCACAGAGTATAAAGAAATGGAAAAGTTTAACAATTTTTAAAAACAGTGAGTTATCATTGGGATTAGGCAACTACAAAATGCATGCGTGGAAACCTTTCGTTGCCAAAAGGACATAACTTGAGCTAGACTCAGTTGAAAAAGGTGCAGCACACGAGGATATTGTCCACTTTATTAGTTTTGTTACAATATATTACGATTAAACGTTTTCGCGACAGCCATTTTTGTTGGATTCGTCCAGTCAGCTTCGTTTATTTCTCAAACAATTCAACAAACAGGTTTTGAAACGGGTTTCACCGTAAGACAGAGGGTTCTTTCGAACAGTCAATCATGAGCGACAAATTCAATTGAGTGTGCTCCAACAGCATTCGTCTTCATCAGTCGTTTCTACTGCAACCTGGTTCATTCACCTAAGTTGTTCAAACGGACTTTGCTTTACACGATTGACGACCTTCAGTTTCAAGGTAGGATGAAAGCAAGACCATTTTCATGTTCAGTCCACTGATCCGTGAATCGCATTAGCCGCAACGTGGAACTGGGTGTATGCATACTACCAAATGTTACATCATGTGGAAATAGACTGCATATTAATAATGGTGAGCCAAGGGAAAGTAAGGACGAAAGCTGTAGTTTATTGTGACTCGGTTGGAAGAGAAACACCGTCATTACCAACCCCGAGGGTGAATAAAAACTAGCAGTAATGTTTCATTTGTCTTGTACACTTCGAGAAGAAACATGGTTTACCAACGGTTGTATGTAGTTGCTACACGCAAAATGCACAATCATCAATTCTTTAAAACAAGAACGCATGCTTGTTTATCAGGGGCTTGGGGAGCAGTTGGTTCTATTTGGCAAATTTTCTCACTGTGACTTCTCCACGATATGAAGAACGGCGGGAATTTTTAGTTATATGAATCATCTGTTCACTAGTAACATTGGGAAATCAATCATATGAAACGTGTTTGTTTTCAGGGAAATATACTTGAGTTACCATGATCAACATTGCACTTATTGCTACACGTACACTTTCTTGTTCCATCCATGGAACCAGCGTGACCTCGGATGATTACGTAATAATGTGTGATGCCTTAAAAGAGAAAACTCAAAATTAGGAAGTAAGTAAGTTCAGTATTAAAGTTCATGGTTTATCTTATTCGGCCAATAACTCAAGGGTTCATTTATCATTGTTGACATGTCTTCGGTACACAATGAATTCGACATATGATAATACGTTAATAAACCGTAAATCGATAATGAAATATTATGCATAAACTTCGAGTTCATAAAATCCTATGGCGTCAAAGATGACCTGCACAAAAGGAAATTTTCTTAACACTGACCTAAAGATGTAAGAAAACCCTATTTCTCCACATAAGTATGGAATATACAATTCACTGTTTGTAAAATATTTCCACCGTCGTTTCAGTGAATCTGTACATTCCCATACTGCAGTCAAAGTGATGACTAGGGTCACTGAGATAAGAACCGTGAGATGAAGACAAAATCGCATATCAGAAAAAACAACAAAGAGCAAATAACACAAAAAACGAGAGAAGGTACGGTTCAATACAAAGCTGTTTTGACCAGCTATTCATGTTGTCATCATAGATTCGGATGGAGTGAGCGGTTAAACTCTGGCATAAAAAGCGTCTATTTCACAGTTGACCAGGCTATTATCTTCACAATTATCCGAATAGCAACGAAATCAGTGAAATAACTATTGCCCCTCTCAGCCTAATCAAATTGCATTCACGAATCAAATTGTCACCGAATGGCCGAACACATCTTGTTGGGGCTTAAAACGCGATGGACTACAGTTGTGAAGTCGTTACGGCATCGCATGAGCAGAAAAGACATAGATCTTTGATAGGGCAGCACCTATTTCAACAAACTCATTGTAATAATTCAAAACACGCATTTCACATTAACTAAAACACAACAGGCGCAAAGCTACTGAAATCTGTAGCGGTTTTAGCCATCCATGCTGTCAAACCCGATTTACGAAAATCAAGCAAATAGTTATTCACGTTATATTTGCCTTGCTGCTTGACCACCTACTCTCTCTCTCACTCTCATGTTACGTGTTGTTCCACCGTGTTGTCAGTTGGAACGACCGATATTTGCTTCGTCTCACGGTTTTCGTCTCAGCGACTATGATAATCATTATGACCGCAGTCTGCAGTACGAGTGAAGACAGCCAAATACTGCCAGATGTCTTCACAGCGTTGTGTGACACGTTGAATAACCACGTTCAATAACCTCAACATGGATTAAAATTGAAGACGCTTTAAATTTATTCTTGCGATGTATTAGAGGTGGACTTGAACACGGTGTTCTAGTGGCTGATTAGTGCACTCACTTTGCTATGCTCCCGGACACAAGTTCTAGCGTAACTAAAAGAAAAAAAAATACAAAAGAGAGATTCACTTTGTAGCCCTAAAACGGAGCACATCAAAGCTGCAATTGCATATGCTCCAAATAATCCCTATTGTGAATAACCAGTTCCGATTGGCTGCATGCCAAGGCTAAAGAATGAAGGATACGCTGAAACTCTGAAATCAGCTGATCTGAATGCGAAACACAGGAGAGAGCCAGCATCGGATTTCCCGACAAATGCCAATGGCATTATCCGTGGTCTTTCGATCGGATTATTGCACTGATGAACCATGCCGAATATTAGTGAATAGCCTAGTAATTGGGCTGAGGAAACGCATCTTCGAAACAAATTTTTCTATAGTGATCATTTCATCATTGGTTGCAATATATTGAATGAGAGTGCCACCATACCTTGCATTCTGTCCAAGGTCTGCCGCATGTGATAACCTCGATGATGCATTAATCATTCAGGGTCATTTTGATCATCGTAGCAGCAGACATTTTGAAATTTGGTAGTGATTGACTACAATATTCTTTGTCAGGTCTCATGCGAATATGGGCTATAAAGCCAATGGGTTCTTGTACAGTATTGCTTCCTCACACTTAGGCAACCTCTATTATTAACAATTCCATACTCGTGTCAATTCGTTTGCAAATAAACGACCTTGNTGACAATAATTGAATCCCTTTTGGTGCTTTTGAAGACGTAAGTACGCTGAAGCCAAGGTGCGGCGGTCAAATCGTCAAGCCAGCTTCATAAAAATTATTCCGAGTTAAAAGTTTCACTGTCAGTTATGTGCTTATGTGAACTTGACCTTTTCCCACCACGTTTGAACCGAAACTCACGTGAATGTTCATCGAAAATTCGTCCAGACTTCATTTGAAACACCAATCTCTTTTGGTAATCTAGCGGACGCTGTGAGCGTTGTTTATCCATTATATGTATATCCATTCCCGTTCGAACATTGCGGAAATTAAAAATTGAATCACAATACTTTTTACAAGGCGTGTATATTTTTTGAAACCTGGTTCAAACACTGAGTCAGCAAATCTTTCCAAAATACTCGTGCTTTGCTTGTACCTCAATTGTTCAGAGAAAGTCTTTTCAGGATCGATAATTTACCCTAATAAGAATGCGATTCTATGAGAGGCATCAGTACCGCATGTTGCGTAGAGGTGGGAAAATCGGATTCCGCGTATAACCTGCTACTAATTGAAAACTTCTAGCCACCAGATGATATCCGGTATCATTATCAATACCCTTCTTTAAGNCCCGCCATACCAGGATCCACCACAAAATGCATATTTACATTAGGCTAATATAATAACTGATATGATAAAGCAACGCATTTCCCAATGGACAGTGAAAGTCAATAAGATGTGACATTAATTACCACATGTTTCTGACGTTAACTTTCCAACTCCCTGGTACTTATCATTAATTTTGCTACTTTCTGGTAATGAAAGGATACCCAAAAGGAGACAGAACATATTTGACACTGATCTATGTTTGTAAAAACGGTACCTTAGACATATGTTTATTGCAGACCTTTATCGTTCATTTAAATAATTGCATAGAGTAGAGAAAATTAATTCTAATAAAAGGTGAATTCCTTTTTTGTGAACACCATATTAGTGAGGATTGATGACATCATTTGTATCGTTTTGTTATATTTATTTTGTTCTCCCTCTCCACTCCTCTGCTGCCCATTCAGCTATTTTACAAAACGCGGGATCAAAAGCTACCCCTATTATCTGTGGAGAAACAGAACATTGTAGAGGTTCATCTGAGTCGTTGTGAAGTTAAAGAAGAGTGTGGTGTCGAATTGCTCAATCCACCTGTACAACGAATTCCGTACACCTGGTCTCATCGATCTGGAACGGAATATGTGTCATTCCGTCGACCCGGTGGTTACATTCGCGTCCCCGGTTGGCATGTTGTCCTCACCGGTGAAGTTTCCTTTCGATTCCGTACGAAGGAACTGAACGGTTTACTTATCTACAGCTCATCAGTCAATCAATACGAGTTGACTGACTATGCCGAATGGACCACTCTCACAGAACCCATTCCCGGCGGAGGAAAAGCTGGGTTTGATATTTTCGCACTAGAACTACGCGACGGACATTTATTCTGTGTGATAAACACAGGTTCCGGCTCGTTACAACTCGGCCAAACCAGTGTGAACAAAAAAATGAAAAGTGTGACATTCCTGGCAGATGGGAAAGAACACCGTGTGAAAATACAATTTCACGAAGGTTCACTAGCCGTGGAGGTTGACGATCGAAATTACATGGCTTATACGGCTGATGAGAAAATGTAAGTAAGCTGTATTTCTTCGCCAGTGGGTGTAAAAAAAATTTGAACGGACCGCATTTATTGACATGACGTCATCAAGTTACACTTAGTCACGAAGCGAATCGAGAAAACAATATGCAGTTAGTTAATACACAAAACGATGATTGTATCCTTACTTGTTACTGTCTGATTCATTTTTTGCAGTTCATTTAGTGTCATGTGTTGCAGTCTCCAACCTGCAAAGATTTACATCACTCGGTGCAATTTCACACACCAGAAATCATGCGTAATATCGACTTGAGAATGTAGCTATTTTGGGTGCAAAATAATCGCTCCGAATCTACCTAATGATTTGTGGACATTACATTTGTTCATTTCTTCATTGAAAAATTTATCCCTGGCCTAAATCCACAATTGCGTTCTTACTACTTGTTATATTCCTCACAAATGATGCCAGAAATGTGTGTTAGCATGTCGCGTGTACGTAGTACTGCATATGTTTATAAGTGTCAATCAAACTTGCACCACTTCATTCTTATTTGGGAAATACGTTTCAGTTTCCTATATCGTACTTTTATATTGATGGCTGTAGGTGAAGTGGACTTAGTCCTGACATTATCTCTCATTTCTATTATTGTTGGTTATATCCCGTCACCGTTTGATTTTGTGCGACCTTGAGTGTGGAGATAAAATTTGGTGTAGTTCAAAAGTTACATCCCCGAGTTCGAACGGATTTTAAGCAAAACAACGTGGAAATTCATTGTTTCTAATAGATACTCCCTCTTTCATGAAGGTGTTTATTAAATTGAACAAACTTATTCTAAATAGATTATCTTACTTCATTCAGTATTCAGCAAATACACTAGGTAATGCAACTATTTTACCTTGGGTAAGTTGATATATTATTTGGCTACAAACTACTTATCCCTAATACTGGAAGAACTAAGCACATGATCCAATAAGCATAGAAGTATACTTTGAAATGTTGAAGTTGAGGTGTGCTGCCCGTTAAATAAGCGGCTTGTGGTGTTACCATTTCCAAACCGGCTGAAATATTTCAACTTCTGTGGCATATAATTGAAGCCAAAAGGTAACTTGATCGAGAAGCACATGATTGCAATGATCCATTACCTTACCTGAAAAAATGTGAATAATGTTAATGTAAACCCAATTTATTGCCCAATCAGCGGATATTCTCCAATTTCTGAACACATAAATCAAGACAAAGAAAGCTTATTTGCTGAAATATTTTTTCAGTAAACTTCGTTTCACCTGTCAAAAGAAGTAAATATCGATCCCGCCTAACAAGCTGGAAGGGAGATAAATTATGAGTGCCTTCTTGTTGTTATTGTTCTCCTGCACACTACAATCTGGATTTCGCAAACTTGCACTGATAAGGGAGGTTTCGTTAAATATCACTCTCAAAATACATTCACGGAAGTCATATATTTCACAGTTGAAGGTTTGTGAATCTTTTCGCTTGGGGTTGGTATTGGAAAACGGTTGGTTCACATTATATATTAGTTTTTTACCTTAACACAGGTTTTGGATGGGTCAAGACCAATGTTCAACTTGTTAATTTACCATCCAGCAGTTAGGATTTGAATATAATCGAACATTTTTCCTTGTGTTATAAACAGGGATAAGTTAGCTGCCTCGACAATGTTCTTCAATGGTTATAGTGCAGTATGTTTTCGAGGAAATTGGTAGATTGTTTTGGACAGTCAACTTGGTGGTCTTCATGCAAAAGCGACTGCCACCAGTGCTCAAAAATGAAGAACGGCAAACAGAAGATGAACGAAATGAAATTATTATACGTGTGTCAAATCTACGGGTCATTCTGATGAATAAATTAGAATCGTATAATTTACTGTGGTTTTGTTATTTTACGACGGATGCACCAGCAACCATCGTCAAAATTGAGAAACCGTACATATTGTGGCATTCGTCTAACAGAAACAGATTGGATATCATTGCAAGTATGTCTCGCCTGATGAAAGGCAATATCACATTCAATCCCGTGAATGCGGCTCGGAACAATAATTGTTGAAAGGAACAAATGTGATGAAAATCAGGATGTTGTGGAATTTTGAACAAGAACTATATATGCAAAATAATCTGAGATTTTAACCAGCGTGATATTTTTTGTCTGGTCTTGAAACAAATCGCTCACATATAAGACGCGCGGTGTAAAATCGGGAGCGAAAGGTAATATACTGGTTAAGAGGGAAGTAGATATTTAGGGCTGACCGGGAGTAGAACGATAACGCTCCGCGGGAACAATTTATCTCAAGTCATTCAATACTTGATACCTTGGGTACATTTTTGAAGAAGTGATCACTGTCTTCCATATTCGTGGGCAAAAATACAGTATAGTACGTGCTTCACCAGTGACCCCAATCTCGGTTTCTTCTGACCGTAATCTAACGGCTGGATGTGGATTTCCATGGTTCCGGCTCCAAAAAAGGTGAGTGCAGTTGTGTGTTTGTACGAATGGAACACAGATTGTATGTTTGCGTTGATTCTAGAACATTTGGCATTGGGAAATGTATCAGACGCAAAATACGAAATCCGACTATGATTAGCATACATGTACAACTAACAAGATTCTTCCCTTCACTATTATTTTTGTGCATTTACTGTCCTCACCAAACTGAATTTCTACCCCAGTGTACCTGGAGAATGTTTCTTGTATTCAAAGTTTTATTTATCCCGGTTTTCAAACAACCGAATAGAAAACTTCTCATTTCATGAAACCCTACTCGGTATGAGCAACAATTTATGCATGTTCCATGTGTCTGTTCGACCACTGTGTAGATCAAGTACAATATACAGGATCCATATCGTCGTCATTATGTTATGTGTGATTCACAGTATGGTGGACGTAGTGGAACTTGTAATTTTAATCATAAATTCACTCATTTATTCCACTATTTAGTTAACTGAATCAAAAAGGAAATTTCCTCAATT
>UZAN01042498.1:0-16039 GCA_900618425.1 Echinostoma caproni | reverse complement strand
CTTGAATTATTGAAACGTTGTTTCAGTAACATTGATAAAGTAGTCAAGAGCCAAATCAGTTATCATCCCTGTTTTGTAAAGTGTCTCATTTGATTGATGGTTGGTTGAAATATAAAGTTTTCTGCCAACTCTATTTATCATTTTGATAAAATAAGTTTGGCTGCTAATCTCTTGACGAATTTTTACAGGAAACGAAAGTTTTACTTTTCATGACAATGCTCACAATATTGCTGTGAATGCTCAGTCCAAAAATGAAGTCGGCGTGACACGCGTAATTTGGCTCGTGGACACATTAGTCTTGTGGTGCACACCGTTTTGGAACCTCAAGTGGTATTTCTCCTGAACAGGAAGCTACACCAAAAGACCATCACTTCGTAGGGACATTAACAATGTAAAACATTGGTTTTCTCCGGGAACGTTCAGCACACCAGAACACATACACAACGATGGTGTATTACCCAACTTTATTAGAAACTGACGAGCCGTGACATGTGGGCACTCGTTACGCACGAGTGATGTAGCATTCGCTAGGATTCTGTTTGTTCCACTTTCCGCGATGTTCGAACAAGTTCGGTTCAACTCGACTTAGCTGAGCTCCACTCAAGTGGATCGACCACAATCAATGTGGAGGAGTTGTTTCTCTGAAAACTGATAACAAACCGTTAAGTTAATTTATAAATATTCACTAGGGAGGAAAGATTGGATAAAAAGATAAACAAACTTCATCGTTTATCTGATTGAATTGAATGACTGGCTGACTGACTGAATGACTGTCACAAACGCATTTGATTTCTTTTGATCACGCGAAGTCCCCAGTAACATTTGTTTGGTTCATTTCTACTTCCTAATGTTATACGCCTTCGGTTAAGGATTTTTTGTGGAATATCTTGTGTTCAAGCTAACTTTTAAACTTCAAGAATCGTGCCGCTGCCTCAACGAGCCCAAGGGAACATTGTGAGAAGCACAAGTTTTCGCCTGTCTGTTTAAATATCATTCTCGTAACAAACCCAGTACAAACGTTCCACGATGAGCGATGGTGGCCAAGTGGTTAGGTCACCAAATTGTGGTCTGTGAGTCCCAGGTTCGCACCGCTCCACCACCGCCCGTCTTCCCAGGCAGCCTTTGTATGGCCGCGGCCCCCTTCCTGAAAGTTATCTGTACATTGTATTTTCAGTAAATAAAAAAGGAAGTAAAAAGACACACACGCGATAAGCTTACTTGTAGTGGTCTGTTTTTTATCACATACATATAGAACTTGGCCTATTGCGGATATTGTGAGCCACTGAAAAGGAAAGTTTGTCTGTCTCATGAATTACACTTCGAGTGAAGTAACAAACTAACATTTGAAATGACAAGTGCCCTTCTTCAATAACTACTTCCTGAGGGTGATGAGAATAATGGCTTTATCAGTGTACTTCTATTGCCTGAATTGTCACACGTTTTGATGAAAACATTCCCGTTTTGGTTATGTTTAATTAAATTTATATTTTTTGATACATTTTTGGGGTTACATACTTCCAAACTGACCACTGCATTATGTGGATATATTCGCATATCAAATAAAGTGTGAAAATGTAAAAAATATCATGTTTTCGTCATTATCACCTGTAAATAGAAACGCTAAGCAAAGTGCTTCATGGACTAATGGCCTAATGAAACTCGGGTTTAAGGTTGTTGAGTGATGGATTGAGAAATAGCGACCGATCGCCTGGTCAGATAACCTAACATAGCTTTTCAGTTTGTCCTGTTTTGTATAATGTGCAAGCGTTTCTTTAGTAATAACGAATTTCCATCGTTAAGGGGTTTTTAGGGTTGGAGTGATTGTACCCAACCTGATCTACATTTGTCCTGTATTCAACCCCTAACGACAGAACCAATTGTGGCTGAGTTCAACGGGCACCAGTGGATTTCCGTTTCATTCAGTCCGTTTCCGGTGCAATCAACGGTGGAAGACCTGGTTATACGATTCCAGACCAAACAGAAAAGTGCCCTGCTCCTGACCACACGAAGTCCATCTCTGGCTGCCTCAGATTGCCTAGAGCTTCGAATTAACGCGGGCTACGTACAGCTTATGTATGACTTCGGCGAGGAAAGTAAGGTGAGCAGATTAAAATAATGCACTTTTTCAGATTTTTATCCAAAAATGTAAATACACTCACGTGGTCAGCCGTTTTGCCGTGAGGCACTCGTTGTTCTGTGGTTCAAAACATGGACATGCAAATTCGTGTAGAATGGATGGTCTTGTATGAGCAATAGCTGAGCAGATGTCTTCTATATTTCAAACTCATCACCCCCAAGTATAATATTAGTATTTTCACTTGCAATGATTCCGGAATTTGAAATGAATTGCTCCCCATCTGATTCAATTTATCAGATTTTGCATGAATTGCATTGTATTGTATTGTGTATAACTTTTGCAAGCATTGGAGCTCACATTCCAGTTAAAAAAACATACACTCTAACCGTCACAATGTACATGATCAACGAGGAGAAAAGTTTTCGCAGGCATGGAGACATTCATAATCCAAGGTTGAGACAAAGTTTGCTCATTGTTCGCTCTTCGTTTGTGAGTGAACGAGCAAGATATGGTATGGGTGAATTGTGGTATGCATTAATTAAAGATGAAATTTTACGGAATGGGAGCGTGTTGAATGATGGGAATGACAAAGTGTCAATTCTGCATGCAATGGGTGGTCCGGATCTGGGAGGATGCTCTCGGCAAATTTCACATAGGAAGTTACGTGATACTCGGAATGCTTTACAGCTAATTCATTCGCAGGAATGGACGAGACACGACTAATAATGGTAAGACCGCGTCGTAGGACTTTGAAGTCCTGTTTGAGTAAACCAGGAAAAATAACCGGGGAACAGTAGAGTAAGATGGGGAAAACACATTGATAAACAAAGGTAGAAATAACTGACTGGGATGCACGAAAATACTGGAGCTTCCGTATTTGAAATGGAAGGCGTCGCAGTTTACCAAAGCAGTTGTGGATGTGGGTTGGCCCATGAAGATTGCTATCTATAGTTACACCAAGATATTTGACAGAGTTCACCCTGGATAAAGCATTGTTATTAATCACTGTGGGGTCTGTCGGATATGGAGAGCGAGCAAAACCATACAAACACTCACCACATTTACTGGGGTTCAGGGTTAGCCCCGATGAGGAGGAGAATGACTGAATTTGATCAAGATTATCGGTAAAAGATCTTAGATCAGAGTAAAAAGAAATTGGTTGGCACAACACGAAATCATCTGCATATTTCAAAATTTGTGCGGGAGAAACACAGGGAATATTACAAATATAAGTGGCAGATAAGTATGGGGATAGCACAGCTCCTTGAAGGACCCTGAAGTTGTCACATGTGAGCAGAGAAGAAGATGATGAAAACCATCGTGAGGCCTGTCTGAGAGATTCATTCAGGAGAGAAACACGTGCAGGTGAGAAGTTACGAAACCGAAATCTGGTGTGCTCAGATTGGGAGAAAGATTTGTACGCACTATGTGAATAAACCTTAGATCGAACTAAGAGTAAGCAGTGGTCACTGGAAGAAATAGGAGCTTTTAGTGCTAAAGAAAAAAGGGTTGGGTGGTTGGTAATAACTCTGTCCAATATAAAGTAACCTCTGGGAGAATGACAGAGATCTGTCATACCCAATGATAGAAGTGGATAAGTGCTAGTATGATTGAAGTCACCAGCGATTATGTGCAGGTTAACATCTGAAAGTGGGGCAATAAAAGGTATAAACGAGTCGAAAAATGACATACGATCTGACTGTGTACAGGAGGGGGCTTTATACAAGTTAGTCAAAATTGTGTGAGTAAAACGGGAAAATCTAGGGTGACACTGTATAGTTAGGCAGCCTGGACAGTGGGAAAGTGGAGTCGCACAAATCGCTGAACCATGGAAGCATGTCCTGGCACGTTTGAAACAAATAATATCATTCCGTGTGTAACGACGACGCATGATAGTGAGTGAAAAGGTGAAAACTCCCACAATGTGACGGAGAGCGTGCAAGTGTAGCGCAGCCAATCGAAGGGCGCGCGATGAATTATTAGTAAATAAAAGAAACCGGGAGTTGTGGAGCGACGTCATATGTCGAAGTGTGTTAAATTTGTGAAAAATACAAATTATTAAATTAAATTATAACTCTAAATGATAGTGTAGGATTACCTGACCAAACTCTTTTGTAGATTCGCAGAGTGAACGGAATAAGAAATAGTTGCATTTGAAAAATCGTTTTCATTTTGAAGCTTCGTATGGACGTGGGCCCGAAATTGACTGTTTCAACAACCCATCAATAATCACCGGGATTGCATAAAGACATGATTCAGTTGTCGCCAAATGAATCACTCTAGCGCACTGATGAATGATCACCACAACTGAACTGTCCGTGGAGTTCATCCAATGCACTGTGGTTTCACATTACTCCCAAACCTTTTGGCTACGATTTCACAAGTTTGTTGGCTCTTGTTGAACTATGTTTGATCAATTAAAGTAGAAAACATTATTTACAAAAGAAGAGGGTAAACAATCTATCTGTTCGGTGGGAAACGGTAAAATAAAGTGGAAGATTTACCTCGATTACCCCATCAATGTTGACCTAGCCTCCCCCATCACTTAGTAAGTGCATTGTGTGCTTGTGTAGCGGAATGATGTTCGTTAAGACCGCAAGTGGAGAATTAACTCATCACGTTTGTGATGTCACTTGAAATCTCAGTTTGAAATTTCTCCTTCAACTCACTATCTGCCTGAGTTGACCATCCTAGCAGCGGACGAAACCGTTGAAGTAGACAAATTTGATTAGGAACAAAACATTTTAGCCTACGAAACAGTTCTCCATCATTTTCTCGGTACGCGCTTATGCACACCGCAATGTATTTCTTATCGATAAAAGATGCCCAATTTCAAAAGAATCTTAGGTGTACCGACAACTCAATTTGTGTTTTAACGAGACATTTATATATTGACAACAAATAAGCACCATTCAAAGGCGAAAAGCCGAAAAATTGATTTCAGTGAAATAAGCGCATGCTGTGACAAGTCCTATGGGCGGCAGTGGCCCGGTGCTAACGTCACCAATTANCGTGTGTTCAAATCCCACCACCACCGCCTATATTTTCCCATTATGTGTGTTGACGGCAGCCCTTTGATTATCCGCTAGCTCCTTCCTGAATACAGTGTCTTTGTATACTCAATAATGGAATGAAAATGACAAAATGAAATGACAAAATGGTATCGATGATTAAAACCGTTGACTAGTTTATTGCCTACTTTTCTTAAGCTCTATTGTGTGACTTGGGACTCGACGTTTTTCCAGCCCCGCGTAAATTCTGNACGCAGGTTAGTAGTCGTCATTAGACGTGAATCTAATTAAACTCTTCTTCACGTGAAACTTGACCAATGCAGTTGAAGCGCTTTAGTCAACCAATTGTACGTAAGTACATCAAAGGCTGATAATCAGACAGTGATAACGTCTGCCGTGGCTGAATTTTTCAGGTAGAATTATTTTTCCTATCGATTAGCCGTTTGCAATATACGGTTTTGAAATCTTTCCGGGGTTGATACCATAGGTATCACCATCTAAAGGGTCTAGGATGGATCCCTGTGAGTGAGCAAATGTGCAGACAAATCCTTATCCGTGCGATCTGTCCAACTTTCGTAACCAAATCACTCAAGAAGGTGAGTGAAATTCACCAACGTCAGCTTAGGTAATTTCGTTTTTAGCTTCATTCTAATCATCGTGCAGTCGAAATGACGCCCTTCTTTTCGGCCGGGGGGAATTAAATCCGTTGGCACCTTTAAGGGTAATCAGTTAACACTTAAATGGGACGCATGCAAAAGTTACTTAAAATGAAACTGACTACATAATATTCCCAAAGTATTTACGAGTGCTGCCAAATCCTGGTAATGGATTTTAGCTCACATCCTCAAGTAAGTAAAGCGAGTATCCCTGCAGACTTGAGAATCCGCATCTTGTGACTGACGGGAAAAACTGTAGAGGCCATGTATTGCCTCTTGTACAGTCACTGTTTTATCTGTCCAAGTTATTTATATTTTAGCCTGTCTTCCTTATCTGGTAAGCACACAAGCCTCTACTGGAGAATCCATGAGAAATGCATTGAATGATTTTGTGGTGAAATGAAACACATTTTCTTTGAATATTTATGCCACAAGTATTTTTCATGTCCATGTATCAATCTTCACACCTGGATATCTCCCGCTTATTACTCTTATGGATAGCTTGGGGACAGTGAAGGGCACAGCAAAGAACCCATAACAGTAGCATTTCCACTTAATATCAGGCCGCAATACTTGAAACGGTATGTATGAACAAGTAAAGTGTATACTCTGTGTGTTGACCACAGAGGTTCACTTTCTTTCCGCTCATTCAAAAGAAGTCCAAACTATGTCTACTTTACATTTTGCCATCAGGTTTCATGCATTACGAGCTTAGCAGCGACCACCGAAGGTTGTTCAAAATTTATTTTGCCGTACGATGAAGACGATGCTGAGTTTTATTGATCACATTACACTACAGAATACTGCCGATCCTTGCTCGTCGTTTAATTAAATTGGCGTTTATTACCAGCAAATAAAGTGGTGATAAAGTAACCAAAGACATAACTGTACAAACGTATAAATAGCTAAACAACATCATCGTAACATAATCTCTCAGTACAATCAACAGTATGCATTTTGATGATCTGGTTGACAGTTCACTCATTGTTGTTCACGAAAAGTAAAACTGTTCAAAATTTTATCGTCCGTCCTTGAACAGCTTAAAGAATTGATATTTAGTTTGTGATCGATAACTCTGAGATCAAATATACGAAACGTTTAGCAGCGGTCGAGGAACACAATATATTTTGAAATCTGCAGTGATTACTAATGAACAGCATATAAAGTACCTACCTAGTTAGTTAGTTGCCAAGAGAACTGTGCGCAATCTGCTGATTGCTTTCCAATCCAGAATACCTCTTAATTCGTGCTTATCTGAACCATTGATGAAGTAATCCGATATGTGCGTTCGTTATTTTACAGCGATACAAGAGCACCACATTCGTTTCCGACAACCTGTGGCACACAGTCAGGGTGGTGCGGCGTGAAAGGCAACTAAATTTTTCCGTTGATCACCTCGCCCAAGTTTACGGTGAGTTCCCTAAAATTGGCCGTAACGATTCACTCATTTATGTAAAATGTTAAACTTATGCATTTCACACACCATATTCCGATGCTTAGGTGGTTGAAGAGTGAGTTCAAATGATGTTATTTATCGATCAATAACCGATTTGAAATATGGCGATGGTGTTGGTGCTGCTCAACCGATAAATTTCACTAGCTTTTTGCCTCAGAGGACGTGTTCGAATCCCACCCCCACCGTCTGCCGATTTGCACCTGCTGTGTGTTGCACGGCAACTCTGTGATTGACGGATTCCCAACTTCTGAAAATTATAGATTCATGAGAGAGCAATGTTAGCAGGCAAGCTGGTTTTCGGCGATATAACAAACAGCTAAATACAGCACGAACCATAATCGAATAGATAGATGATGGAAGGAAAGATGATAAAATGAAGATGAGAACCTCGGTGGTGACGTTAGCCTCACATCAAAGCTTTCAGTTCTGAAACTTTTGTTTGGAACGATTAGACATGATATCCTCGTGAGTCCCACCAAAGCTAGTGATCAGTTGCCAGTAACAGAACTACGTGCCATTAGCGTGAAATGTAAAATAAAATGCGGTTTTTGGAAATGGAATCCACCAAAACAATCAAACAGGAATAGATGAGGTGTATAGCATTTCTGATGTGTTGTAAATTTATTCATAGCATATTAATCATTGAAATTTATTTTCAATGGTGAACTAATTTCACTCGTCATAAACTCATTGTTGTTAAAGATAACTGAAACACATAGCAACCAAATATTGGTGCTATAAGTAATATAAATCAAATGAAAGAATTTGCCACCCTAAAACGCGGTAACCTCTCTGGCCCACTCGGAGGTGATCGTGTTATTAGCTACAGTACGACCTGTTATTCGGACGACCGTGTTCTCAAATTCCACCGACTGCACGAGTTCACATCGTATGCAGTCTGATTGACGGGGTGGGGATTTGTGGGGAGAGATATCTGATGCATGGTGCCGGTTAACAACGGTTTTGTACACTCCTGTTCGGTCACTACAAACGTGATTTCTTTGAGTGTGAATTGTTGTTTACAAAATTCTCCCCAATGCACGATTAAATCAAGTGAATATATTTGTGTTTTTATGGTGAAATTGTTAGATTAACCTTCCGGTGTCAAAAAATCATGAGGAGATTTAGGAGACAATCGATGTCCCCATTTAATCGAGATAACGGTGAGAATAAATTATTGCGTGACCAGGATCACAGTGACACAAATAAACTGAAAGTGTCGAGATTGGAAAATAATACTCTTCGTCTTCATATAGATCACATGCACAAATTGAATAGAATAACAGCTAAATAATTGCTGTCTCTTAGCTGACGAAAAGTCTTAGTTGCAGTTTTCACCTTCACTGGAACCTGTTAAGTTGATTCATGCAACTAATCACTTTATAACTGAATACTCACTCAAATGAACACTCATATTCCACAAAGTGTTCTTGAACAATCGGCCATGCGTCTTTTTCCAGCAAAATGCAATCGGTTCGAATCCCTCACCTCGGAGATACGATGGTTGTGTTTCTGGGCATTTCTAAAATTTCAATTAATTTATTATTGGATGACAGACAATGGATGTATGAAGGGAATTCAGATTGAGATCCGAATGATAAACCATTCATTCCAATGCAATTGCGTTGATTTTCGATCCACTTTTAAAGAACCAGGTGACACAATGGTTTCTCTAAGAAGTCTGATATTCATCGTAACCCTTACTGAAGTCGAACATTGAATTATAATTTCCTCATTCTCACTCACACTATCGAAATATTAAATTTTCTTAGTGTTCGAGCGGTTGTTAGGCCGCTGATCACTCCAGATGTGAAGTGTTCAAACTCAGCCGTCGCGTTTAATATACTTCATTTGAATGCGTAACCTATAAACTACCGCATACTTAAAGTGTTCGTAATGTTTTTTTAATATAAAGACTCTTAAACGCACGAGGTGATGGATCATTTGAACATGTATTTGATCTAAACCGTTCGTTATACTCTGTTTAGTTAAGTAGTAGACCATGGCTGCTACCGGATTACTCGTCATAAATTAATTATGATGTTACATCCTCCACAGTCACGTGACAAACAAATGTCATTTTTGATCTGCATAAACTTACCAGATATTCCCAAAGATGGCCGATTCCTGTCGCACAAACAAATTATCCTCGGTCGAAGCTCAAAAATAGCAGAACCAAACTCGGTGGATGCGTTTCCTGATCGACCAGTCGTTCTTCCTCCGGCGCAGATCAAGCTCACTATGTTTATTGGGAATATAATGGCTTTCTGGTTCAACGGATTAGATTTTCTACAAGTGGCAAAGCACCTACTGACTCGGACCGCTTTCGGTGTCTGGCGAGACCGGTTGGAAGTGACTGCATCGGAACGGTTACTGACACCGGGGCAAATGTTGCTGGAATTTCCACTCTCGCTGGAGACGCACGACTCTTATGTACAGATGGAGCTATCCGGCGAGTATGATCAATTTGTTTTGGAGTTTTGGTTGAAAGCAGACAAGGTGAGCTTGTGAATTTGAACGGCTTCCAAACTGTGTCAGATATATTCAGTGGATGAGAAAGGGATTTTGAACTTCCTCAGAGCATTAATTAACTTTCAAATAACTCCAACGTATCCATCCTATTCACATGATCGAAATTGGCTAATGATTGCAATTCAGAAAAGCACCTCTTAGAAAACTTTAATTGTTTTTGTACTTTAGAAAGTAGCTAAACATAAATGTCACAAAACTTTTTTAAAGCCAATTACACACGGAATACTACAAAACATGTGTGGCGTGATCTCCCCATGCTTGTAACTCACTTGTGTAGG
Organism: Echinostoma caproni; assembly: GCA_900618425.1. Lineage (NCBI taxonomy): Eukaryota > Metazoa > Platyhelminthes > Trematoda > Plagiorchiida > Echinostomatidae > Echinostoma > Echinostoma caproni. Next base: position 6,029 of record UZAN01042498.1, on the reverse strand, counting down.
TCATAAAGCTGTCCTTGCCTGTCCTATGATCTAGTATCATTCCATTTTTGTATTCCCATCCGGGAACCACATTTTTTGTAACACCTCGTAAAATGTGCACGATGCATGGACTTGAAAATGACCTGTTAATTGGAAATACGGTTGCTCTGAAGTGTCTCCATCGTGCGTGTTAAAAGACCGAACCGGTAGACACAGACACCAACACAAATGTAGCACTCACTTGTAACCGTGTCATCATAGGCTGTATTTCCACTCTTGTCCGAGCAATCTATCCTAATGTTTTCACTTCCGATAATGTGCGCGCATCTGCGGGGTTGATGGAAATACAGACACCGGAGGGAGTAATGCATCCGAGAAAAGTACAATTTTTTTGAAAGCGGTCCTTCGCTAATTTCGGAAAGTAAACGCACATTTGCGGTACGTTACACTCCCCTTCCGGTGTTCTTCATTTCTCTACAGCATAAAAATTTCGCCCTGATTGATAAAAGGGAGAAATGTGATTTGGGGGGTTAATTTCGGTTGCTAGATAGTGAAATACTTTGGCGCTTTTTGGAATATTTGTATTTGCAATATTCATCAGCCTGACCGATAACCCCTGAGCTCCCGAAATTTCATATTGATTTAATTTGGTAAAACAGTATCATAAAAGTGTTTTTAGTATAGAATAAATCAATGTCATCAAACTGACAAATACTGTTTGTGTGGCAGTTTTGTGTGTATGAGTTATCTGAAATGCCCTCAAATTCTTACATTTGGTATGAACTGTGAGTCACGTCAAGTGGAACGAAATTCCTTTCACTTAGATAGCCTGTTTCAGTGCTTATATAACTGTTGATTTCACATCTGGTCAGACGATTATCGATATCAACAGCCGCACTGCGCTGTCTCTAAATTAACATGTATTTGTGATTGATAAAGATAGGCATCTCATCACGCTTTCGGTTTTTATTCGGCCCTAGACATTGAGTGGATTGAATCATGCACGAGGACGATGCATGTCTAACGAAAGAGCAATGTCTGTAACCTGAAAACGTTTGATAAGTTCATTGTTCAATAGGGAAACGTTGATACCTGCATAGCTATTGCAGAACTAATTTCATGAATGCTTGACATTGTTTCTTTGCCTTAATCTTTATCCCCCAATCGCAAAAAAGCAGGCCGAAATTCACGTATAATTCAATCATGGGATTATGTCATTCGAAGTTGTGTTACGTGCAACGATTGTGTTTTATATTTTGCTTATATATAAACAGCAATTCTAAATGTTTTCCGGCTGTTTCATCGTCCATTTTTGGGTATATCCTATTGGTAGTTATCGTTCTAGAAGATAAAGCACGTTTTACCAAAACATGCACCAACTAAACGTGTACATAATGTGTGTACTTTCCTGTCATCTTTGGTAGCCATTTTAAATAAAAATGACTGGATTTAATTTCTATTAGAACAGATAACACTCGCCTTGAGACAGAGAGAATTTAAAGCCCCTTTTTATTCCCAAATTTCTGAAGTTATCTCGATTATGGTAACATTGGGGTATATTAAAAACTGGCAATGCCTAGTTGATTACCGCTCGGCTTTCAATCAGCCCACTTTGGATCAGTCGAACCGTATCTCTGCTGTCATTCTCAGGTGGTCCTAGTAATGAACCAACTATTTGTGTAACGTGTAGTTCCCCACGCCAAAAGCTCAAAATAGCACTTCAACAAGGTGAGTGCTGGTGACTATGTTGAACCTGGAACCTTGAGTAACAGCAAGCTCAGCTCTGTAAATGTGGTGAAGATAACATGGTTTAATCGAATGACAACCTAAGTTGTTGTGTGTTAATCTTTGAACGTTTATAAATAACCTAAATTAACCCAACCCATTTTTTAAGTAAACAACAGGAGCGGTAAAACCCTGTCCACGAGGAATGAATGATGCCTCTCTGATTGCTATTTCACGTCTCTAAATTCTAAACGTAGATCAGCCCTTATTAACGCACTTATATACATATATATGACTAAATCCAAATGAAATTCATATCAATTCAATGGTTCGGTCATTGTTTTCTTCGAGGGGCTGTCTAATCAGATGTGACTTCTTCGTCAGTTGACAAAGTATCTTGCAATATTTGGATTTCTGAGTGTGTGCTTTGTGCTCTGTTGACATGGAACAATATCTGACTGTCTAGACGATCTTGCCAAAAGGCAAAAAAAGAAATTCAACAGAGTTACTCTTTGTATCTCGTAGGTTGTTTCGTGTTCCATTGAATACAAGCTAGTGACTTGTCCATCCATTTGCATATCCAAAGTGTAGTCTGTCATTTTGTTTTGTTCAAGAATCGATTTTGTTGACTATACTGAAACGGTCGAACTATTTTCCGACAGTCTGATACCAATTACTTAGAGCTTAATAGTCTTTATTTTTGATAGTCCAAGCAACGGCATTAATTCAGATCTACCAATAAATGAGCTAAAGCAATTGGTAATGAACAAGTTTACCGCGACGATATATCACCACAGGGATAGAGTAACAACGGGGTCCGCGCCAGGGCCAATTTCACCAAAGTTGTCACGTATTAAGTAGAAAATGTTCCGCTTGAAGCACGTTTCGAACAATGCATCCTACATAGGCTTTACGCACTCTCCCCTTTGTGCGTGGTCTAGATCACTTAAATAATGTGCATCTAATTTGAAATTCACGGTTGGAAAGGAAGCAAACAATAAGCTGGTATACCAAGATATTCACCTAACTAGTCGATCAGACTGTCGGCGCACAACACATTGACGTAAAATGTACAGCATACCCGATCTCTGTGGCTTTGCATAACCGAGTATGAAGAAGAACCTCATCCCTCGTTTGTTCAACGAAGTACATGCTTCATGAATAGCTGAAAAATATATCGAGTATATCCATCCAGAAGGGATACCCTGAGCGATTGGTCGATCCTGTGATACAAAAATACGAGGTCTATCTCAAAACGGGCACTGCTGATAAAATATTTGTGTAGATCAGTTCAGCATTTAATGGTAACAACTTCACAGAGATGACACATAGAAGGTCGTCATGTGCCATCGGCAAAACATTCGACCCAGCCAAGCTAAGGACCCTCTTTACATCTAGCCCCTTCACGTTATGTACGTTTGAAAAATAGAACGCCCAGTTCTGCTATCTCATTCTGTATTCACTGTTTCACTTACCCGTGCAGAACAAAGCATGTCGGTTGTACGAATATAGAACTCTGTCCCAGTGCTTCCGTGAGCATCACTCAGTGTAGCGTAGTAATTAAATCCTTTGTATCGTGATGCCACTAATAACTTCAGGTTTTATGTCCATTGATTGAGAACACACAAAGTACGCGAACGTCTGTTTTCGGTGAACTCCCTTTCATAACTTTTCAATTTCAATACAATTAAGCAGAAATCTTGATATTTCTCACTCCAATTGATAATACTTTCTGGTCCACACAAGCTGATTGTTAGGTTTGTGAATGAATGCGTGCTCCACTCATTGTGCGTATTGCTCCCCAGTCATTTTTCCCGGCATGCTGAAGAAAGACTTTTATTTACTGACGAGATCTCCGAAACACATCTCTAACTATATCGACATCGTCAGGGATAAATCAGTAGATTCTATCATAGACAGTCACCTATAAGGATGTGAAAATTTTACCGCCAAATACTCTCAGAGACTCATCACTCATTACACAACGAACTTCCCAAAGCTATATCTGCATCATCCACACACCGAATATTTAAACTTTTATTTGCAGGTACACCTTCTTATAGTCAATTTGTTTTGCCATATCCAGCACCGATATTTACGTCATGACCATATGAACAAGCGATTAACTCTTCCGGTCAGGTTAGTTTAAGAGCTTGGATCAGTTTTGTTATGCGCACGGCTCAGGTAGATAGTTATTTCAACGTGACAAATAATACAATTCAAGATGGCTCACACAGGGTGGGAGTGGATCTGTGTGAAGCTCGATCGTTGCTCATCTGGTGCTGATGGGACAATTGGTGGGCGTGCGCTCTCCACAATCATTTATCGAGTTTCACCAAAAATCCTTGAGGGAAATATAGTTTCAGACGTTGGCGACCGCAGAGTCTGATGAGACTCAACCAGATCAACACAGCTGTACAGTGCTTTTCAGCTTTTCCGCTGAGGCTTCATTTACATGATGAATTTTCCTCATTATTCATTCTTGAAAAAAGAGCATTTGATGAAATTTCCTATTTCGGCTTTTCAGTTAGATACCGTTTAGTCTGTAAAATGTGTGATAATCCTGTTTGTGGGAGCAGAGATAAGGCAAATATACGTAACGTGGAGAGGTTCAATCCTATTTCGCGGGTGACATTCAGTGGAGCTGAGTTTTGCCAGATGCGTCTCTGACTGGCAGATAGGAAAACGATTTCACTGCTATCCCGGATACCATTTTGTTGCGTATTTCGAGGACTTTTCATGATTTCTTTCATGAAGACAATCCATCGTCACGTGAACGTACGTGGATGATCAACTGTTAAGCATCCGCTAGTCGAATAATGTGCTTATCTCAACTAATAACTTCAGGTGGTACAGAGCTTTCAACATTCGCAGAGCTGTGAACAAGTCTGATTAGTTCTCATATCCACACTCACTCACTCACACCCACTGAACTATAAGGATCGCAAGGATGTAATTAGACATTGAAAAGATGCGACGAGGACGGTAACTAATGCAGTAGTAATAATAAACTATTTGGTTAAGCTAAACAAGAAAAGCAGTAGCTGTGGGTAAAAGGTGGCAATGCGGAGGAAACACAATCGCCAAAATGTTAAATCGCTTTTCAGATGAAAAACTGTTATTTTTTTCACGGTATTCATCATTAGATATTTTGTCACGTGTGCGGCTAAAAGTCAGGCAGTTGTATTGGCATCATGGGTATCGGCGCTGTTTGGGGGAAACTCTGCTTCAATTGAATTTACTCACTCGATTAGTGAAATCATATTGTGACCATCAATAGTGTATTTTGTGGCTAAAAGCTGAATGATCTAACCCGAACGAGTGAATGAGCCAATCCTATTCGGTGGTGACCTTGTAGCTCAGGGGTAATGGTTTGAAGTCCTGACCGCGGAACAAAAGTACACCTGTTGACGAGCCCCCAAACATGACGGAACAGCTGTACAGTTCTTCTTGGTCGGTTGTCACAATTATCGAACCCACTCAGGAAATGATTCGTTCCCTTCTTCCTGACGTAGCCTGTTGAGCGATTTATGGTTTCATCTGGACGTGATAAGCTTCTTTATCAGCCCAACTGAGGTTAATTTATGTAGGGTTCGTTCAGTCTGGTCTGAACGCACACTCCACCATCAGTCAAGGATATATATATATATATATAGGAATGGAGCACGAACATTCAAAACCGAACCGGATGAAACTTTCATTCTAGCCAGATAAATCATTCAGAAAGTACTTTTCTTTGTCTACGGAGAAATTGAAACATTCGGACAATAGACGGTCAAATTGGTGATGTGTGACGGCTGAATCCAAAAGCACTTTATGAGGTACCCAGTAAAATGCGATAAACGAAATTCGCTGAATTCTCACATTCGCTTGCAGTTACACCGGGTTCATCTGATGTACAGATAGCCCAGTTTTAACAATATATACATGAGTCGGGAAATCCTTGTTCACGTTTAGGATGTCATTAGTAACAAATATTTGACGAACATCCGTGAATTTCTTTTCAAGTTTGTACAATCACAATCACATGAAACAAATTCAATCGGGTCAAACAGAAAGACGTATGAGTCATGCGCTTGTTAATGAGCGTGTGAGAGAATTCCATTGGATACGTTATTGGGATTACGTAACCACAATTTCTATGTTACGTCAAGGTCAGGGAATTTTCTCATGCCATTACCAGATGAGTTTGCGAGCTTAGATCAATTTTCGTTTGTGTGCACAGCTCAAGCTTCTTGAGTCAGATTCTATCAGACTCTGCGGTCGCCAACGTCTGAAACTATATTTCCCTCAAGGATTTTTGGTGAAACTCGATAAATGATTGT